>JAUTDX010003602.1:0-27962 GCA_030844895.1 Ambrosia x helenae
GATACTTAAACTCAAACTCCTAGTGCTCTGGATAAACAAAGGTGAAATTCGATTCGAAGATGGTCCAAGGCTTGTCTAAGTAAATATCAAAAAAGGGGGAATTTTAAAGGTTTCATTATAAGAAACTATATAAAAGAGGGTTATTGATAATGTAATGGACCGAAACATGTTATTGGAAGTACGATATGATATTATATAGAAAACATGGGTTTCGTATGTAATAAGATTACACCTGGCCAATGTAATGGTTATACATATGGTGCCAATGTGTTCTTGTAATGATCATGTGGGTATTAGATAATAACAAGGAGTAGGAGGAATGAGGAAATATGCATTACCTGCATACGTGTATGTACATGTAGGATAAGAATGCATATAAGTGTGTGTGGAAATACATGTATGTATTTAGGCAGACCCTAGCTATGCCATAGGGTAAAATGCACACTAATAGAGCCAATATTGCAGTATAAGCTATGGCTAATCAAGAGAGCCAAAGTTACACTCTGGTGACGAAAAGTCTGATAGTAACAAAGAAAGAGCGGAGTCCTCTCAAGAAACGTGAACGTGAACGTGAGACAAGTCCTTTGTCTGAAAGGATAAGGGATCAAATAGCAATTGAAATGGGGAAGACATTTCAAGCCAATATTCGGTTTCTCCTTGCAGAAATGCAAAATTCGGTGAGGAATTTGATTCAAGATGAATTATTCAAATTTAAAAATCCTCACGAACAACGTACCCCCGAGAAAGAGAATCCCCAGGATGAACCAATTTAAAGGAAAAGAAAAGTACCGGGTGTACTTATATAGATTTTATGGCATGTAAGCCTTTGGAGTTCAAAGATGAATAGATCCACTACTCAGTCACAGAAGGATCACGAGATGGAAAGTATATTTGATAGAAGTCACTGTGATAAAAGTGACGAGGTAATCTTTGCTACAAGCCAACTCCGTGTGAGGGCAAAGGACTGGTGGGATATGGTTGAAGTGGAAAAAGGTAAAGAGGTCATACGAAAAATGACGTGGGGCGAGTTCAAAGTGATATTCTTGGAATTTTTAGTCCACAGTCAGCTATGGATTGAATTGCTAAAGAATTCCTCCACATGCATCAAAAGCATCAGACCGTAGATGAAATTACAGCAGAATCTTTCGATTAAAGCCAAATTTTGTCCTTCATTGGTAGCCACAGAACGTATGTGGTTGAAATCGCTACCATCTGATTTTGAAGGCAGCAGAAACAAGAGAGTTTGTATCTCCTTCAAAGTGTTGAAAAGTTATCTGAGCTTATTAATTGGGCTCGTAAAAGAGAATTGGAGATAAAGAGGCAGATAGAGAATGGCGAGAAACGAAAGGCCGAGGACCCTAGCAGAGGCTGCTCCATCAAAGAAGTCAAAGAATTCTAGAAAGATGACGAAGATGGGGTCAAGGAATGAAATACGTAATTGTGGCATACGTGGTAAAGGACATTCGGGGGGGAACGTCGTTATAGGAATTCAGCTTGTTACAAGTGTGAAAAGATCGGGCATGCGACATCCCAATGCCCTAAGTCCGGTTAATTTATGATCTAATTGCTATAGCCGGGGCACATTAAGAGCAATTGCCCAGATCTAAGAGCAAGGGATGGGAAGGTCGTCGAAGGATCTAGAACAACAGAGAATTCGAAGAGGAGGGAAGATCCAAAGCCATGGGGCAGGGCTTTCAAATTAATGCGAAGAAGAAGCTAAGGTTGCACCTGATGTCGTGACAGGTACCTTTCTAGTCAATTCTCTCCTGCTTATGTTTTGTTGATTCTGGCGCTAGTTGATCTTCGTATCCAAGAATTTTGCTTGCCATAAATCCTTTGCTAGAAGTAAATTAGTAAATGCCTTAGAAGTTGAGGTTTGCTAGCGATAAGAAGAGTTTTGTCGTATCCGAAGTTTGTCAAAAGTGTAAGATAAATATTCAAGGAGAAGAATATTCCATTGACTTAATTCCCATTGCGCTACAAAGAATTCGATGTTAATTATTGGGATGGATTGGTTGTCCCAACATCACGCGTCGATAGTTTGCAATCAAAAGATTGTTCAATTTATATCACCAACTGGAGAGCAAGTGTGTAATCTATGGAGAAAGAAGGAGCAATATTATTCTCTATTCAATGGCAAAGGCCAAGACTTACTTAAGGCATGGTCATCAAGCATTTTTAGCCTATGTGACCGATAAGGAAACAAAAAGGAAGGAACTTGTCCAAGTCCCCGTAGTTAATGAATTCCCCTGATGTCTTCCTGATGAGTTACTAGGTGTTCCACTGAAAGAGAAGTAGAATTTAAATGATCTAGTTCCTGGGGCTAAACCAGTGGCCAAGTCTCCGTATCGGTTGGCACCAATGAAATGAAAGAGTTGATGTCCCAACTCCAAGACCTACTCGATCGAGGTTTTATTCGTCCAAGTGTTTCACCTTGGGGAGCACCTATCCTTTTTGTTAAAAAGAAAAGACGGTTAGCATGCGGATGTGTATTGATTATCGTGAATTAAATAAGTTAACCATTAAGAATAGGTACCCTCTACCTAGAATTGAAGATCTTTTTGATCAACTACAAGGTGCCAGTTGGTTCTCAAAGATCGATCTAAGGTCCGGATACCATCAAGTAAAGGTACGAGAAGAGGATGTACCTAAAAACGCATTTCGTACACGATATAGGCATTATGAATTCGTTGTGATGCCATTTGGTTTTACAAACGCTCCAGCGGTTTTCATGGATCTCATGAATCGGATATGTAAGCCTATGCTAGACCGTTTTGTCATTGTTTTCAATTGATGATATTCTTATCTATTCTCGAAGTGAAGAAGATCATGCCCAACATCTTCATTCAGTTCTTGCTACGTTAAGAAAATAGAAGTTGTATACAAAATTTTCTAAGTGTGAATTGTGGTTGCGGGGAAGTACAATTTTTGGGTCACGTGGTGAATGCACAAGGAATTCTAGTAGATCCTGCTAAAATAGAAACTATTATGCGGTGGTCAGCTCCGAAAACTCCCACTGAAGTCAGAAGCTTTTTAGGTTTAGCGGGTTATTATCGACGGTTCATTCAAGATTTCTCAAAGATAGCTGTCCCGTTGACTAAGCTAACTCGTAAGATTTCAAAATTTGAATGGAAGTCAGAGCAAGAAGAGTCATTTGAATTGTTAAAGGAAAAGTTGACAAAAGCTCCGGTATTGGCTTTGCCAGAAGGAACCGAGGATTTTGTAGTCTATTCAGATGCCTCAAGTGTTGGATTGGGTTGTGTTCTTATGCAAAGAGGGAAAGTAATAGCCTATACCTCACGACAGTTGAAGTCACATGAAGCAAACTACCCGACCCATGATCTTGAGCTGGCCGCAGTAGTATTTGCACTAAAGATTTAGAGACATTATTTATATGGGACGAAGTGCACTATCTATACTGATCATAAAGTCTAAAGTACTTCTTTGATCAGAAGGAATTGAATATGAGACAACGACGATGGTTGGAGCTGGTAAAGGATTATAACTGTGAGATACTTTATCATCCGGGTAAGGCTAATGTTGTGGCAGATGCCTTAAGTCGGAAGGGGAATTACGCTCCAATCAAGGTGAAGTCATATAAACTAATTGTAAATTCGGATTTGTTTGATCAAATTAAAACTGCGCAAGCAGAAGCGTTGAAAAATGAGAATCTAAAACGTGAAAGAATCATCGGGAAAATCCGTCAGCTTGAAGAGAATGATAAAGGAATTAAAGTTCACCGTGGACGAGTTTGGATTCCTTGGACGTGTAAAATTAAAACAATGATTTTGGATGAGGCGCATAAATCAAACGAACATTTGTGTTTGTTCATTTAATAAATGAACGAAAACGAACAAGTAATTGCATTTGTGTTTGGATTCATTTGTGTTTGTTCATTTAATAAATGAACGAAAACGAACAAGTGATTTCATTCGGTTAGTAAACAAATGAACATGAACAAAGGTCATGTTCGTTCATTTATGTTCGTGAATATTTGTTAACTTGTTTGTCTATGTTTGTTTGTGTTCGATAATTTATTAGGGTGTTTAACTTTAACTTTAGTTTAACTACATATTTCCAAGTAATAGATTATTTAGTGAATATTAGTGGATTACATATTATTAGTATTAGTATTACTTCACTTATTTTGATTAACTATTAGTTATGGTGGATTAAATGAAGACTTCGCCGGATTCCCATCCCGGAAAGTGTCCAACATCGTATTACAAAATTATTCGTAACTAATCTCCCTGAAGGATGTAGCGGTAATGATTTGGTGACTCATGTTCGTTCATTCGGACAGATCTTCGATTTGTACATTGCAAGAAAAGAGATAAATGAGGCAATAGGTTTGGTTTGGTTTCAATGCTTGATGTTTAAGACAAGGACAGATTGATCAAGAGTTTACGTAACACTCGTATGGGAGAAAACAATTTATGATTCAACATTGCCCGCTTTGTTCTTGAAGACGGGGAAATAAGCAATCAACGTTCCGGTAAGTCGTATAATAATGATCCTGGTAACAACTACAAGAAGGTCGATGAAGCTCATGAGGAGACCAAAAAAGGGTCGACCGATGTCGGGGATTTAAAGAAATGCTAGTGGGGAAGACGTAAAATGTTGATAGTAAGGTCAATGCATTTCAATCTTTGCATGGGAGAGCTGTAGTAGCAAGGATGATTTATCTACAAGCATTGAAGAATGTAAAGATTATTTTGAATGATATCTGCCCAGGGATAGGGAGAGTGCAATATCTTGGAGGCCTTGATGTGTTGATATCCTTCAACGATGCGGAAACGACTGTAGCGGTTCGGGACACAGCCTAGTCGGTATTGGGAAAATTCTCTATGGTTAGCATATGGGATGGACAAGCGATGGGGTTTGAGAGGTTGGCATGGTTGAAAGTGCAAGGTATTCCTTTGCACTTGTTAACCAATGAAGCCATTGATGCAGTAGGTGGAGTGTTCGGTAAGGTGGTCCACAAGGCCAATCGTTCTGATGCGAATCTCGACTTATCTTACGAATATGTGGGTGTGTTGGTAGGCGATGGGAAACGAGTGTCTGAGGAGATTGTGTTGAGTTGGAGGGACCAGAAGTTTCGGGTATGAGTGATGGAGGAGTTGGGGCGAATGGATTTCGGGAGTTTTTTGAAGTTAGGCTACACCATGATGTTGAAGTGTCTGAATCCGAAGATGATAATTCAGTCGATGAACCGGAAGATGAGCCTGAGAAGATGTCCGGTGAGGTTGACGAAGTCAACATGAATGTTGACCCGGTAACTTTGGTAATGAGTGAAGGCATTAATAATGGTATTCATGACAATCAATCAACGCCATTATTAGAACCGATTGATAATTTGAATGGTGGTAATGGAGAATTTATTCCTGCTGCTAACTTTCCTTTCGATCAACTTCTAGAAAATAATGAACAACTACATAGTTCGAATGTTAATAAGAGAAACAAGTATAAAAAATGTGAAGTGGGCCGGCCCAGTAAGGGGTATACCAGCAGTCAAGAAAGTCTAAAAATTATAAAAAGGACGGAGAATGATGACTTGTTTGGGCTTAACAGTTTGTTGGGCCTTAACAAGAGTGGATCAGTAAAAGATGGTGATGTTTTGACGAATTGGACATGGGTCATTTTGACCTTAATAGTCAACCATTATCCACTGATAATATCGAAAATGAAGCTGCTGAGGTTATCCACAAGGATCATATTCTAAGTGGAGGTTGGAGATTAATGAGGAGGCCATCGAAATACAACAGGTCGATGATAGACTCCAAGCAGAGGAGATTAACGCCACGATTGTCTTGGGTAAAAAGTTGGGAGCTAATCTTCAAAGGTGTAATGATATGATTCATAAGTCAATAATTCAGGATGGATTACAAAGTCGGTAAGAAATGAATGTTTTATCAATTAATAATCGTGGGGTTGGGGTTAGTGGGAAAGCGGGATGGATAAAGAGATTGAAAAACGATTTTGGCATTCTTTTATGGTATGCAAGAGACAATGGCGAGTAATCTTCAACCGGGGTTGGTGTCGAATTATTGGGGAGGACTGGGGTACGATTATGAATTTGTGAATGCGACTCGGAACTCGGGTGGTATAGTGTGTATGTGGGATCCGGAAGTTTATTCGAAAGATATGTTCACTAAAGATAATAACTTCTTACATGTTTCGGGTATATTATCAGATGGATTAATTCGTCTGAATATGATTAATGTCTATGCTCCGCAAAGCAAAGTTGAAAAAAGAAACTTGTGGGCACGAATTATTCAGGTTATGCAGTCGGGACAAGGTTGGTGGATAGTATTTGGGGATTTTACTGCAGTTAGAAATCGGGATGAAAGAAAAAACACCGTCTTCGACCCGGTTTGCGCTAGAGACTTTAATGATTTTATAGACGAAGCTGGGTTTCGGGAGTACAATTTGAAAGGTATGAAGTATACATAAATGTCTAATAGAGGGGGTCTTTGTATTGAGTAGAATAGACAGGATGTGCGTTTGTGATAATTTGTTTAATAAATGGCCTACTGCATGCGTCAAAGCTCTTACTAGGGAGCTATCGGACCATTCTCCCTTAATTTTTTCTGTGAATGATACAAATTTTGGTCCGAAGCCATTTCGTTGGTTCGATTCTTGGTTGGAAAGACCGGGGTGTAAAGAGGTTATTAATTTGGTATTCATGCGTTGAAATAATGAGCGGTCGCCTGATGTTAACTTGAATAACATACTGAAAAAGCTTCGTGTTGGTATAAAAGCTTGGTTCAAACAATATAGTTGCAAGGAAATTGTAGATGAGGCCATGATGAGAAAAGAAAAGGAAGACATGGAATTATTGATGGAACAAAAAGATTTAGACGAGTCAGAATGCAAAAAGAATCTTGAAGAGATTAAGCTTCATAGATCGCGTGATGTTAAACAAAAATTTTGGGTGAACTAGGCATCTCTTGGTGATGAAAATACGAGTTTCTTCCATAGTGTAGTTAATGGGAGAAAAGAGAAATGTGATTCTAGGTCTTGAGGTAAACGGGGAATGGGTTCCAAAACCAACTTTGGTCAAAAGAGAGGTAATACGGTTTTTTAGAGAACATTTCAAAGAAGATTGTGTATTTCGGCCAGAGTTAGATTGTATGGGATTGAACAAGATTAATGAGCAGGATTAGGGGTGAGCATATGAAAACCGATAACCGAAAAAAACCGAAACGATAACCGAACCGAAAATAACCAAAACCGAATTAACCGATCGGTTAGGGTTAACATATGGCCAAACCGAACCATTCGGTTATGGTCTCGGTTTTCCCTTTTTACGTAACCGAAATAACCGAAACCGAACCGATAGTTATATACTTATGTATTTTTCATGCATATATCCATGTATTTGAAACATATTTTCATGTATTTCCAGTATATTTCATGTATCTTTCATATGTATCTATGTATTTGAAATATAACTTTTCTGTAACTCATGTATTTTTCATCTATATCCCCATATTTGAAGCATTTTTTATTTGTTTCCTCAGTATTTCAAGTATTTTTCTTGCGTTTTAATATATATTTGTATTCTTGAAAAATATCCAAACACTTTACTAACCATTTTAAGTTTATAATTTTGTACAAGTTTTCTGTTTGGATAATAACCGAACATATCCGAAACCGAATCGATAATCGACATATTAACCGAATTAACCGAACTGGCGTAACCGGTCAGTTTCGGACCTTTCGGTTATGGTTTTTCCTAAAACCGAACTTCGGTTATCGGTTTTGGTTATATGTAAAAACCAAACCGACATTTGCTCACCCTTAAGCAGGATGGTGAGTCATTGATTGTTATGTTTTCTAAACAGTAAATTAAAGAGACGGTTTTTTATTACGGTTCAAACAAGGCGCCGGGCCCGACGGCTTTAATTTCCGGTTTGTTAAACGATTCTGGAACTTATTAGAGGAGGATTTTTATCGCATTCTAGTAGAATTCCATGGGACAGGTCTTATCAATCCTGGGTGTGGCTCGTCTTTTATTACTTTGATCCCTAAGGTAAAAACGTTTTTGGAAATCAAAGATTATAGACCTATAACTCTTATTGGGATGATTAGTAAAGTTATTTCTAAAATACTTGCGAATCGTCTAAAAAAGATAATAGGTAAGATGATATTTGAGTCCCAGTCGGATTTCTTGACTGATCGTTTTATTCTTGATGGTCCTTCAGTGGTAAATGAGGTTATGGAATGGTTGAAAAAAAGAAGTAGAAAGGCGTTTTTATTAAAAATAGTTTTCGAGAAGGCTTACGACAATGTTAATTGGAACTTCTTGATATCTATTATGATTCAAATGGGTTTTCCACCGACTTGGTGTGGTTGGATAAAAGGGATACTTGTGTCAGCGAGGGTCACGGTTCTTGTTAATGGCTCTCCGACTTTCGAGTTTAAATGTGAGAAAGGTCTTCGTCAAGGCGACTCTATCTCACCATTTTTATTCTTTATTGTGATGGAATCACTTTCATGGTTATTGAAGAAAGCTAAGGAGATCGGTGAATTTAAGGGTATTAACTTCTTGGATAACGAAGTGGATATTACTCATCTATTCTATGCGGACGACGCTCTAATATTGGGAGAATGGTCTCACAAGAATCTCCAGACTACGGCTCGAATTCTTAGAATTTTTTACTTATGCTCGGGGCTTCACATTAATCTCCATAAGTAGAATTTATTTGGGGTTGGTACCGAAGATATGGAGGTCGATAATATGATGGAGATTTTGGGTTGTAAAAGAGGCGATTTTCCATTCGCTTATTTAGGAATTAAAGTGGGAGCTAACATGAATCATATTAGCAATTGGAACTCGGTTGTTGAAGTTATAAAGGCTCGTCTTGTGTCTTGGAAAGCGAAAACTTTATCAATTGGGGGTCGGTTAATCCTAATTAAATCGGTTCTTGAAAACTTACCAATTTATTATCTATCTCTTTATAAAGCTCCTAAGGCGGTGATTGAAAATATCAAGGCTATTATGCGGCGTTTCTTGTGGGCGGGTGCTAGTGAAGAAAAGAAGATTCCGTGGGTTGCTTGGATGTTATAACTACACCGAAAAAGGAA
This sequence comes from Ambrosia x helenae, assembly GCA_030844895.1. Lineage (NCBI taxonomy): Eukaryota > Viridiplantae > Streptophyta > Magnoliopsida > Asterales > Asteraceae > Ambrosia > Ambrosia x helenae. The sequence continues at coordinate 9,091 of JAUTDX010003602.1, forward strand.
GGAGATTTAGGCGTAACCAAGTTACAAGATGAGAATGAAGCGCTCCTTCTAAAATGGACGTGGCGATTCAAAACGAAGGTAATTGTCTATGGAAGAAAGTTATTACGGGTTGTCATGGTTCGAGCCGGGCATGGACTATGTTACCATGTAGCATGTCGACTAGTGGTTGTTGGAAACAAATCGTGAAAATTGGGGAGAAAAGACTTGCAAATGGTAATTCTCTCAACAGTTATTCCGTTGGTATGGTTGGAGATGGTTCAACGATTAACTTTTGGGGAGATACTTGGTTACGCGAAGATCCTCTTCATATTCTATATCCAAATCTATTCAGGCGGGAAAAAAACAAATGGACTTCAGTTTCATCTTGGCTAAAATGTGTAAATAGAGTTAAAACTCTTTCCTGGGATTGGCGCTCTGTTCCTCATCCTTGGAAGAAGTTTCGGACCTCTTTCTTATCTTGGAGGACATTCATGGGTATAATTGGAGGGGTGGGATTGATAAATGGATATGGATATGAAAGGCCAATACAAATGGAATATTTATGGTGTGTGCAGCTAAGAAGTTGATCTCTACAACATCGAATCCGGTAAATAAATCGAACGTGAAGTGGAAAGCTGGGCTCCTTTAAAGTGCAAGATTATGGCATGGAGGGCGGATCTTAATCGGCTTCCTACTATAGTCGAACTTCTTAAACGTGGTATATCGATGCAGAATGATTCTTGTGTTTTGTGCAATTCGGACCCGGAGAGGCGATTCACTTGTTCACCGGGTGTTTATTTTTGGCTGAGATTTGGAATAGAGTGGGAGCATGGTGCCGATTGAGACCTATTTTTGCATTTGACGTGACGGACCTCATGAAGATGACGGAAATTCAAACAAACTCGATACAAGCGAAATATATTTTAAGAGGTATCATCTTTACTACAATCTGGGCGATATGGAATGAATGTAATGCTCGTATTTTTAAAGGCAAGTCTCTTAGGGCGATTGAAGTGATGGAAAAAAAATCAAGTCGTCATCATATTTTTGGATTCGAAATAGATCTAGATTGGAATGTTTGGTGTAAATATCCGTTGGATGTGATGTAATGTCGTTTTTGTGCCTGGGGGTCCTTGTTTTGAGGACCGCTTGTGGCGTTTTTTTTTAATGAAACATACCTTTAAAAAAAAAACGAGGACTTCAAGTTTAATATGATAATTTTATGTTATTTTAACATTATTTTATGCTAATTATGTGATCAAGATTATGTTAGGTATGTTTGCATATTTGAGTTATTATTATATTGTATGGATCCACATAGCGATTTCTTACCTCATATGACTTGGTGTTGATTATAGATGGGGTAACCCCATCAAGCAATCACCACAACACTCGAGCCAAAGGCCCCATGTTGTGACTGGTCCTGACATGCGGCTACAACCCCTTCCAATCCCGACAGAGCTTGTCTTGCGGTTTCTAGTTGGCCTGTTTAAAAATATGTTCTAACCCAAAATCTATTAAGTTGACGTTATTACCCGCGTGTTGTAAATAAACATCCCGTTTAAAAAGCCCATTGCTCACTACTCATTTGAAAAAAGTTTGTTTAAAATCAACTCATTTATAAAGGAGTCGAGCCAAGCTACCTTGGTTTGGAAACAAGCCAAGCTCGAGCAAAGGTAAGCTAGCTCGTTTGGCTCGTATAATTAAAAGCCAAAATATTAATCGTTTAGTCAGTCATTCAATTTGACTCTTTTTCCTTTTCTACGATCGTTGCTGCTTTAATCGGTATGAATTCAATCTTCGTGTAACGTTGTGGAATTGATTGGTTATTTATCTAATTTAGATAAATTTGTAGAAAATCCGTTTATGATTATTTGGTTTTATGGATTTCTGGAACCCTAGAAAACTTTAGCGTGAGAATTATTTATTTTAGGGGATAATTCTTTAGTGGATTTGGAATTGATGATTATTACGTTGTGTTACAGTTACTGTTGTTCGTTTTGATTGATTATCATGTTGTTTGTGATTGTGATTGTGATTGTGATTGTGATTGTGTTTGTGTGTGTGCGTGTGCGCTATTTTTTATGATTTGAGAATTTAGGGTTTGTGGTAGAGAATGGCCACAATAAGTGATCAATGATCTCTGAAGAGGATTGAGAAGTTATTACTGAGCTTTAAACCTTGGGATGGAATTGGGGGATTAAGGCGAGTTAACTCAACGAAATCAAGAATTAAATATAAGGGTAAAGATCATCTGATACTATAAGGGGGCAAGGTGTTTGTACATAGCTAGGTAGTCAAAAGACACGGAATGTATGAAATTGACACAAGTCGTAAACATCAAAAAAACACATCAAAACCCCATGAGGCGCACCTTTTCTTACCATCTGAGCTCTACGAGGCACACATACAATAAAACCCCATGAGGCGACACCTCAGACTCGTTTTCTGACCACCACGCCTCAAGGCGCTCGTCGGCTGTTTTTTAAACTATGCTTGTAGTTGTACTTCGTATTATGTTTTAAGTGTTAATGATTCTTTACGTTGTAACAAATGTTATACTGACTACTAAACTGCTGATATTGCTTCATGTTGAATTTATACAAGGACAATTGTATTGGACTATTATTATACTCTGTCCCATCTTCAAACGATGATGGGAACGTTCTGCCTTTCATTTTTTTATAATCAATTCTTTTAACAATGATTCCATTGTGGATCAGCCCCATCAAGGGAGGTAAAATGGTCAACTGAGCAGAATCAGTAGGTTGAAAAAGGATAATTGACTTGTATTAAAACATGAATTGACTTTTATACAATAATTAGGAAATCAGTTAAACAAGACTCATGGGACGAGAAAGAGTGAAAGTTAAATCCGTATTAGCCTCTGCATCTATGTGAGAAGGCATCAACTACATATGATATTATTAGACAATTGTGTCGCAAAACTTAATATGATTACATACACACATGAGTATCCCATGGTAAAGTCTGCAGGGAATTGCATATATGATTAGAAGAAGAGTGTTTATACTAAAAAAATTGCATGTGAAAGTTGTTTTCTAACCATCCTGAATTTGTATATATTTATTACTTAGGATAATCGATAACGTAAACCAATTATGATGATTTTCGTGTGGGTGTAGTTTAGGTGTTGTATGCCATTTAGCTTCAGTATCGGGATTATTAGTTTATTACTAGGTTTATTGGTTGGAAGATCATTAGCAATATGTGTACTCTGCATATAGAGATATAGTGACACTACTTGCAGCCTGCTGATTTTATTCAGTTATTTTTCTAGGGTTTCAGTTAGCATAACTTCTCAAAGCTACTTGTTTAATGGCGTCCAGTTCTAACAGAGGTGATGGCTATTATGGTGCTGCTCCATATAGATCAAGGTATATGCTTTTGCTGCTTCCTTTTTTTTTAATCTCAATAATTATATAGCTGCAAGCTTTATGTGAAACACATTATAGCATGTAAGTCAACATGCTCATTTGACCGTGAACCTGAACTATTTTACTTTCAACCTACGCATGTTTCTCTAATGTTCTTTTATTGACCAATGAAAACTCTGTAACCTTTTGTGAGATTAATACCCACTTGCATATATTGATAACTTCAAAATTGTTTACAGAGAAGGGCTTAGCACTAGACAAGGGACCGGTTCTGATGAAATCCAACTTCGCATCGATCCAATGCATGCTGATCTGGATGATGAGATCAGTGGCCTCCGAAAGCAAGTTAGACAGTTAAAGAATGTAAGCATCTCTTTTTTGAAAGTCTGTGTTTTATTTTCGTGTTATATGACCCTCCTTTTGAACTGAACTAAGACCATAGTGTTGGGCAAGTTGGACCATGTTAGTTCTAAGATAGATGTAAACAAAATTGTTATTTCCACACAAGTAAAGAAAAGCTAGGGAATTTCAGTATCATTACCATAATGCTTTCAGAATAGTTAAAGTGCATATTACAGTTGCCCCAAAGATTTTTGTAACCATATCTAAATTGAGGTACTTTGTATTTTACTTTCATTTTGTTTTTTAACATTAAGGGTATAAGGTCATTTTGAAAATTTAAACACACTAGTAAGAAACAAATTACAATGCAGTACTCAATTCTATCGTTTTACCCACCTTAGACTAAGACTGAAATTAAATAATACAGTTTTATTTTAATTATTGTACACCCACCCTAGAGTTAGAATGTTGATTAAAATTATTTTTATTTACAACCATATCAAACCTGACAATTATGACTAGAAATATTGATTAGCTCACTAATTTTAAATTACAGCAAACATCATAAAAGGCTAATGTTTAAAATGTAGAAATAGTTATAGTCGTACTTTGTCTCTAACAGACCGGGTGAGTGAGCTTGATATATAATGTAAAACGAAAGGGGTTGAACAATTAAAAGTCAACCAAAATGTATTTTAGTGTAAAATTAACTAAAAGAAAAAAAATCATACAATATGAGCATTTTCAACAAGTGTTTACAACCTTTTAAATTGCTTAAACTCATATTATACATAATAAACCTTTTACTAATTAATGTGAAATTATAAATGAGGTGTTATGATAAAAATGTACAAGTTAATTTTGCAAATAGGGGTGGTATTGGATGATTTTTCATGACATTTTGAGTGTGAAGCAAGGAACTTTTCATATGCCATCTTAAAAAACATGTAAAATTACTATCCTAGCCATCTTTGGCTCTTTATAATGTATAGAATATAGAATAGAATAGATATTACTAATGTCAGTGAATAGGACCAAACGTGTTAATGCCATATATGCAATTTCTGAAAACATAGAACCAAAACTACAATATTACCTTACCGCACAGGTCATCCATGTAGTTAACTCTTAATTAGGATATTACATAAAAACATGAAGTTATTTGTCGAAAGCAAAATCATTGATGACTAATGTCGGAGTGTCGGACATATGTTTTTTATAACATCAACTAATGGGGTTTGTTTCGCTTTGGTTCAATCTATTTGTCGGATCACTGAAGTCATGTTTCTTATTGCTCAATAAGTAACTACATCTTTTTCCTGCTGCTACACAAATATGTTGCTAATAGATTCTAATCAAACACTTTTTTCTGATATTATTTTATACATCTCCACGTATGCTCATTTTATTTTGTGTTATAGGTAGCCACAGAGATCGAGTCAGAGGCCAAATTTCAGAATGAGTTTATTAATCAGCTGGTATGATGATACGAGCCCTACCTTTTTTGGCTATAAACTGGTTTGTGTGATGTGCTATATATATTTCTGCCAATAAGCATTTTAACAATTGTCTACTTTTATCATTTATTTTTATTGTGATTAAGAAAACTGAAGCCAACTTAAACTTTCTGCTCTACATGCAAAAATCGATATATTTATTTCTACAAAGTTTCCAAAATGGATATAAAATGTGTGATTAATTCCAAATTTGCAGCAAATGACACTTATTAAAGCTCAAGCAGGAGTGAAGAACAACATGAGAAAATTAAACAAGAGTATTATACAGTCTGGTTCAAGCCATGTTTTGCATGTCGTACTCTTTGCCCTGTTGTGTCTCTTTCTGGTTTATTTGTGGTCCAAGTTTTCAAGAAGATGAGGTAAGGTTTACTGATTACTCCATAAGCCAATAATTGTGTAATTGAAGAGAAAAATAGGGTTATTGAGATGATAAGCTAATACTACCCTAAAGATGGTGTTTCTTTGCATGTGAAGATTGTGTCTTTTGTGAAACTATACAAAGGTCTTTTTATATTTGAGAATGATGTGTGTAGGTAGTAGCTCGTATTTAAGCATAACCAAGCCCGAGCTTGCTGAGAAGCTAGTCTGGGCACAGTCAAAAGGTCGGGTTGGTTGGCATTATTATGAACTCAAACCCTGGCTTTGTGGCTTGGTAAAGTATTTTGATAAGATGGGTACAATGGTGAAAGAAAGTTGGCGAAGCGGCGTCTTCTAAGTGCACCTTTCTGGGCTGCAATCATGAACAAAGCGAAAGAAACATTCATTGTATCTTACTGGTTCGATTCAAACACATGACTTCTCGTTGAAAATAAGTTTTTTTTTTTTTAAATGGCACAAGTTCAATGTAGTGGTAGGCACATCAAGTTAACTGGATGAGGGACCTGACAAGTGACGTAAGGATACCCGTCAAGGCCTTTTCTTCCGAAGATTGAAATAAGGAATAGCAATGAGAAGATCATGTTTCTGGATACAGAATATGATGCGCAATCTTAAAAATTTGTATTGTCCACAAGAGCCATGGTTTTAGCTGGAGCATGAAGAGCAACGTATTGTTGCATCTCCAGAAAAAAGCAGGGTCGAAACTAGAATGATAGGTTTACGGAGAAAACCTACAAACTCCCAAGAACACAAGATAGAGAAAAGATCAAGCCAAAGCTTTCTTTTAATAATTTTCTTCTTAATATTTTTATAAAACTCAAAGGCTTATATATAAGGCTTACAAATGAGAAATGTGAATTACGTGGACATCATAAAAATTAAAAACTACCCACTACCTACACTACTAAATAAACTAACTCAGTAAACAAACAAGGAGAAACAACGCAAATAATTCTACAACTTCATGGGATACGTGGTGTAGATGGGTGACGTGTAACTCGGCACGTATCATAGAACGACATGCCTTTCCAGGTCTTGTGGCGCGGCAGACAGAGAAACACATTCACATAACAATATTGCATTATTAGAAATGGTGCCATTGTTCACTGAAACATACACGAGCCCTAACACATTGGGCAATGTACCATTCATATTAAATCTAGCTTTCAGTTTCACCCTTGATTTTTTATTTTATATTTAACAATAAATAATTAGCTATTTTTATCATAATTTTCATAACGATAATTATTATTGTGCAAATAAAAAATATATATCTAAAGCCTTGTTTAGTGAAGCTCGGGTTTGGAATGTTCATTCAACAAGCTTATTTTTCGTCTTAAGCTCTAGCTTGGGTCCGTTTAGGCTTGACTCAATTAAGGCTTTTAACGAGCTGATCTCTAATAGGTTGAGCGGTTCGACTCATTTACACCCTTAATCACATGTGAAAAGCCATACATGATCTACATACACTTTTTCCACTTTGTATTTTTATGTATGATCTATGATCTGATTGAACTAAGCATAGTTCAAATCTTTTGTAGAACTTAAATACTCAAATTGGTCAAAGGTAAAAAGTGATGTATGGTAACAATTACTATGACTAAATTTAAGTTTTTGTATAAGTTGAGTTTGGTAGTTTAATCTAAATAAATATATAGTTTTACTTACTTTCAGTAAACATAATTTATCTTCTTTCTATCCTTCTTAGCAGGGTACATAACAATTCCAAAAAAACAGTCCAAATAATTCATTGAAAATAAAAGAAAACAAAGACAACAACATTTTTCAAAACAAGGTAATGTCAACAACTTAACATATCATTAAATAAACCCAAAAGTAAAGATCACATTCAAACACTAAACATAAATTGAAGAACAAAAGATGAACCACCCATAACTACTACCAACCATTACCATTAGAAAACATTTTAATTACCACGAAGGTTAGAGAAATACTTTTTGGGGTTAGCTTCAAAACAAAACCTTGGAATCTCGACCGTTGGATTACCCGGAGCTTTCATCATCTTCCCTCCAAACCACCACGAACTCAGCCTCAACAACCACCCAAAAGACGAGGCCGAACAAAAGAAGTAATTCATGATGTAACAAATGGGCCCATACAAGAATCCAACGTTGGAATAAATGGGCCCAAATAATAATCCAACTAAGTAATAAACGGCCCAAAACAAGTATCCAATGGAAGAAACGACCCAAAACAAAAATCCTCCAATAGAAGACACAGCCCAAAACAAGAGTCCCACTTTGGAAGAAACAGCCCATACAACACAAGAAATGGGCCAATACAATAATCCAAGGACATAAGCAATGGGCCCAAACAATAATCCAAAGACATAATATATTGGCCCAAACAAAAACCCAAAGGTGTAAGAAATAGGCCCAAACAAGAAGCCCAAGACAGAAGAAACGGGCCAAAATATAATCCCAACAATAAAAGGAACGAAACCAAACAAAAGCCCAAAGCCAGAACAGATTAACCAGCCCATGCAGATTATTATTAGTACACACACAATCAAAACAACCACCGTTGCAACAAAGTTAAGAAAACGTTCAGACATGTCGAGAAAGGTGGTGGTGAGATTGTATTGTGCATCCATTTGGTTCCATTTGTGCTTTATGTCTTCGGTGAAGAATGCCATGCATAAATCGAAGATAAAAGAAAGGAGTCGTGTTAGAATTACTGGCATCATGATTGTACTAATACTTTGTGAGTGTGTAAAAATGTTTTGAATAGTTAGAATATATAGAAGAGAAATTAATTAAACCGATAATTGGCATTTGTTAGTGGGGTTTTTTTATTGGCTATTTTGGGTGGTGGTTTGCTTTGGCATTTGTTATGGTTAGTCTCTTAGAAACTAGCAATGAATCATTGTTACTGATAAACCTTTCAACAAGAAATGTCTATGAGAGGACATAATGGTTTTCTTTTTAATTTTTACTAATTTTAATTTAAAAAGTAATTTTAACTTTTTTATAACTACTATCTAATAAATAAAAATGAATGTATAGGTGACATAGTTTTAACTTTTAACATGGGGCTAACATAGACATGTGTCATGTGATTTACTTTCTCCACCTCAATTTTATTCATTGTTATTTTAGTTGTGTTATTTAAAGCAAAAATAAATTTTGACATAAAAACGACTAAACTGTTTCCTAAATAATCAAATAGCTAAATTAGCATATACAACTTTAAATACAAACTTTTACTTAGATTTTTATTTCTGCGATTGAAGTGATTGCCAATTTTAATTTGTTTGTTTTTTTTGTTCCCCGATAAAAATAGAAGTATTTAAAAGATTTATGCATCTTTAAGCCATATAAAAATAGAAGTATTTAAAATAGAAGTACAAATCCATCTTTAAGCCATTTATGCATCTTTCATTATTTACTACTAACATTTATTCCTTTATTTTTCTTAATATACTAGTGAGAAACCCGCACGTTGCGGCGGAGTCACCAATACGAGGCGGGAACATAACTCAAACCTTAAACGACTAAATCCAAAAATAACATTCAAGAGTGTATGCATAATGTACAAATTTCGGAAACTCTATAGTTTTTTTTTTCTTTTATAATTAGTCTAAAACAAAACACCTACATGAAGCTAGTTGATGGGATCATTAGTCTCCATTTTTTTTTAGTGAATTACAGAATTCTTAACATTAAATCCACCTCACAAACACATTACAAGTGGATAGCTGGTAAGCGGGCAACAAGCTGCGCCGCCACCCCCTTTTGGATAGCAAAACCTACTCTATTAAAAATAAAACTCTGGTCTCTGGCTGTCGAGCAATTACTATGTGCCACCTTTTGTACCCGATCTAGAAATCGGATGGCTTCGAGGGCAAGGCCCCCAAAGGTATCAAAAGCGAAGGGTACAAAGACATGCTGGTTTTCCAGGCAAGCGTTTTCATGTTTAGCGACTTTCTTTGATTCAGCTTTCAAGACTGCTTGCCCCGCTACGAACCTTACATCCCGAAGCCCCACCCGAGGGGACACCCCAGTGAGGTCAACACACGCATGCTTACCTTGAGCCCATCCGAACACAAGGACATCTGCTGGTCGTAAGGTGGATCGTCCGTCAAGCGGGTCCGTCAGAAAATTAACCGGGGCTTCTTTCTTAGCTGAGATCCCAGCCTTCCGCAAAACATCCCACAAGGCATCCCTAACTAAGTCATGTCGGTATTTAAATCCCGGCATTTCCTTACAATGTAGGGCATGTTCCCCAAATTTATCCAAGCAAGCTTTCCTACAAATCGGGCACGACTCATCAACAGGGAACATAGGGATCATAAGTCTGTACTTCAAGATGGCCCGATATTCGATAGCTGACATATGCTGCCCAAGCCCATCGATCGGGAGGACGGTTAGGAAATCTTGAGCATGTGCCCCTTTGAGGCATTCGAACACCGCTTTCTGACGGGGGGTCATACCAAACGTCTCTTCCATATTGTGAAGGGTTTTCTGGGTAAAAGCACTCGCCAAGATTTTTTGGGCTTTTTTGGGGGCGGTGTCTCCATTTGAGATCTTTGCAACATGAGCACCACCATCACCTTAACACACAATAAAAAAACCGTTCCCAAAATTATTTAAAAAAAAAATAAGAAGCAAGTTAATGTTGCAGAACAAACTTGGTCATAAATTAAAATGCAAGGATGACAATGTCTATATGTTCCATAGTTCATGGTATTTATATATAAGATGAAAATACGTATATGTTTTTTTTTTAGTTTAAAATATATTCATTAAACACATAACCGTGAAAAAATTACATTAAGATAGCGGGCAGGCGGGCAACAAGCTGCGCCGCCAAGTATAACTAACCAAGTTAAATCAACAATAAGATTAACAGTAAAGATCACGTAGCTCAAGCTCCACGAAAGTAACTTTGTTCCTGGTTGTGGAGCTAATGTTTGGGCCTTTTTATTGAGTTTTTGTTTATGCAAAATTAAGATCACATAGCTCAAGTTAAATCAAGGATGTCACCAAGCAATGTATTTAAAATTGGGTACCTTTGACTCCAATTCTTTGGACTCATTACCATCTCTTTCTATGTTTAGTTTTGATTAACAATAAGATCATATGTACCAGTTCCACAATAAAAAAATTACAGCTTTTGTAGATGTGAATCTGATCAAACCTTTGTTGACATATAAGTCTAGTCCATCTATCCTTGCATGTTTCTGTTGCAGACTAATTGGTTGCTAAAAAATAGATTTCTGCATGAAAGCTTCTACAAGGATTTCATTGTATGCTTAATTCATTTAACTTGAACAAATAAATCATAGATACAAAATAGCACACACAAACTTAAAGGCTACTTAAAATAAATATCATCATCATCATCGATCATTTTCAAATAGCACCGAGTTAAATTATCGATGCAATAATCTGGATTTTCACTATGTTATTAAGGGTTGTGTGGGATTTTAGGAAACATTTCTATAATCTGGAATTAAACAATAACATTATGCCATAGATCAATTGTCAACAGTATCTTGCTTGTTGCAAACCTGACTTAACCTTTGATACCTTGTTCTTGCATTCTCCCTCCTCTTCTTCCCATCTCTGCAGAGCACAACTATAATGTATGATGCATCAATCAAACTTATCTATGAGTCTCTTAAAATCTAAATAACTAAAAACTTATATTTCAAAAAAGTGGATTTAAAATATGAACTTCGAGTAGCGATAAAGCATGAGGAAGCTAAAGATGAACAGGATGGGGATCAACGGAGTTGTGGAGCAAGATTTCATCATTGGTAACTCAGGAGGTGGCAAAGGAATGCTCTTCTTCTCTACACGTCGCGTTGTATACCGGTGGACTGTCGAGGTTCCTTTTCATTATGATTTTGTACATAGACAATTTTGCCCCTAAATGACTTCATAAAGCATTGTGTCATTTGCATCAAAGGTTGTATTTATTTAAATTTTACGGCCATCATTCCCTCATGCTTTATAATATAAGTATAAATATTAATAAATTACTAACAAATTCATTTCATTTTCAATCGCATTTTTTTTTATCACTTATTAAATACCAAACTGATTCATACCATTTTTTCATAATAAGACACATTATTTCTTCCAAGTTCCATCTTAATCATTCAAGCTCTTCTCTGTTATCAAAGTATTTAATTACGGTTCAACACCCATTTAGGCATGTTATCAAAATTCAAAGCTTATTTCATATGTTATTTGTCTTTTTTAATAATAATAATAATAATAGTTTTGTTAAGCTTTTACATCACTACAGGGAATTGCACCTTTAGCGCCGACATATGTTATTGCTATTGCTGCCCGTAGTCACTGCTAATACCATGTCGTCGCTAAAGGTTTGTCGCCAATGACTCATATGCATGGTTATTAACACATGGATGTTAAATAGTATTAATTAATTGAATTGTTCAGTGCACGAACAAACAAATGGATATAGCGAAACTAACTTTGTTAAAGTATCTTTACGTTTTAAAGTAGTGGCGAATCTGGACCAAAATTTTAGGGGTAACGTTGTATAATTTTTAAGGTAACCTAATACAAAAGAATTAAAAAGAAAATTTACACTACGCTACTACCCCTCCTAACTGACTAGATCTGTCCTTGTTTTAAAGGATAACGGTGTTCCTCTTACAAATGTAAGGTTGTGAGCTCAAATCCTTACAAATGCAAGGTGAGGTGGAATTAAGGTGGTATAAAAATTTGCCATTAAAAAAACTATACATTAAAAGTCTGTATAGGTATTTTTAATTTTATTCATCATTTATACTTATTAATATTTATCTTAGAGTACATGTTTATAAGTGTGTTTTCTTAATTGTTTTATTTGTAAATTATTAAATTTTAAAGTAATATTTCTTATTAACATTATCAATAAAGGTTGTATACAATGCATACTTACAAATTTATGAATTATTTACACATTTATAGATTTTTGAATTTTATTTGCAATTTTAATGATAATTTATTTTTGTTTGTTTAATGTTATAGGTAATTTATTTGTTCCATTTCTTATAAATTTATTAATTATTTATATATTTATAATGTAGAACCTGTTTATTTGATAGAGATGCTATGTAGAACCTGTTTATTTGATAGAGATGCTAGTGGGCCAAAATAAAACAACTGAATAAAAAATATATGTAGAGATTTGTAAATTACTTTTACATATTTAGATTTATAAGTATCTCTAATTACAATTTTGTATTTTTTATTCAATGTTCTATTTATTTTCACTTAAAACTTATATCTAAACAAGTAAACAGATATTAACTCAAATAATTACTATGTCTTAATACTAGTAAATATTTTTCATAATGTTAAAAAAATTACTTTTACTATGATTTAAATACGAAATCTTGAATGTTGTATACATATACCTCTTCCTATATTTTTGAACGGCTAAATTTTATCACCACCCTCTCAATTTAGAAAGGCAAAGCTTTATGCAAGATCTTGATACTATTAAGCTAAAGTATAAAAAAAGTGATGCAACTCAAAAAAATTCTTAAAATGTAAGCAAACATCACAACACATGTATGCGTTCCAAAACAAGGTAATGTTAACTTAATGAAATCAACTCCAAAAGTAAACATCACATTTAAGAGCAAATCCAAAACTAAAAAACAAAGCTGAACAGTCCATAACTTCTACCAATAAACATCATGCGCACCATGAAGATCAAAGAAATACTTTTGTGGATTGTTCTCAAACAAAGCCCTCGGAATCATCACACTAGATCTTCCCGGTGCTTTCATCATCTTCACCTTCGACTTCCCTTTAAACATGGATTTATAAAACCAGCTCAGGACATGCATAGAGACCATAAACACAACAGCCTCTATAATAACACGCGTGGCCATCTTGTACAGCCAATTAACATGTATCATGTCTTCTGTTGGATTGTGTTGTGCATCCATTTGGGTCCATTTCTGTAACTCTTCGGTTTTGAATTGAAGTTGGTTGAACAAATAGAGACATATATGAATATCAACCAAAATAAATGTGGACCAAAGCAAGAATTTGACAATGAAAGTGAAGATAAAGGGTAGCAAACCATAATAGGTTTCAAAGAACCACCACAAGGCTTCGAAACACAAATACAAAACGAGGAAAGGTAAAGCACATACGGCCAAGAGAACTTTAAGGACTGGCATTAGGGTTTGGGTCAGCTTGTACTTTTTATTGATCTGAGTCCATTTGTGTTGCACGTTGGCGATGGATGGGAGGTGGCGAACATATTCAAGATAGAAAAAAGGAGTCGAATTAGGGTGTGTGTTTAATAGAACCGTTTCGAATGCTTGAATATATAGAAGATCGATGAGAGTAACTATTGGCTATGTTAGGTGGTGGTTTTCATTGGCATTTGTAAAACCCTTTCGAATACCCTAACACTATAATAGTAATAATATATTTAAAGCTCCAAAACTTATTTAAATACAAGTATGGTGTTTGATTTGCTCAAAAGTGGTCACATTTTGATATATAGAAATGAGTTTTTCAAATGTAGGAAAGCAGTGACCTGAATAGTTTTTATTATGGTACCAAGTATAAACACATGTTTTTAATCAGCTAAAAGGTTTTATGTTAGAAAAAAAGTGTAAGTGACGTCCACATCCATTCAAGTTGAAATGCAGTTAAAATCAAAGGGCCTTTTGTAAATGACGTTGTTATAAACCCCTTTATTCAGACTTGGACACTTATGTAAACTACATTGCTATAAAAGCCCTCTTCTTTATCCGGATTTGGACCCTTCTCATTTCTCAAACCATATGGGTAGTTTTGCTTTTTTTTTAACGGCCAACGAATCAATTTCCGAGCACTCTCGGGCACCCTTTTGGCAAATCAGGTACTCGAGAGTACCCGGGCCACCTATTGCCACCAATTCCCGGGAAAACCCGACCACTCACCCGCCCGAAGGCACGACAGTGAAATAATCGGTAAAACCGGTCGGGATCAGAACTAGAACCCAAGCCAAAGGCCGGGTCATCCCTCATTTCCCCTCCACCAATGTCCTCCAAATGTAGCTAGTGCGAATTGAACCCAAGCCTCCTATAGGAAACTTTAGGCCCTCAACCAACTAGGATACAAAACGGGTGATATTTTACTAGGTATTTAAGGTATTTCTAAATATCCTAAATATATCTCTTGGATTAAGTGGCGGGGATGTCTATCACTCTATTTCAAATTATATGAAACTAGGTGGAAAGAAAAAGCCTAATTACGATACGTACTGTTAGCAACCGAAAATTAAAAGAAAAAAATATTAACTTAGAAACGTTTATATAGATTTCATTTACAACTTTACTTACGCCGAATATATATGATTTTTAGGTCACTTAGAAAACTTACTCACATTCTATTATACAAAAAGAAAACGTTATGAAAGTTTAAAGATAAGCGAAATAATTTGATTTAAGATAATTATACTAATGTGAATCAATTTATTAAATAGATAACATATTTAGTAGTTAATACTTTATAAAATGTAGTGACAAAGTTGAACATAGGAGATTCAGAGGATAAATACAGTTCCAACAGGTGGGAGTTGGAGTTGCATTCTTTACTAGGGATAAGTATTTACCGGTCCGTATTGGACTCGTACCGGTACCGAAAATAACTGGTATGGTACGGTATCAATATTTACATGTAAAAATCGGTATTTACCAATACCCAGTAGCATTTGCTCATCGCTACTTAATTGTTATGAGGATGTTTAGACCTACCCTTTTCGGCTCTAAACTAGTTTGTATGATGGGCATATATATCCAACAATAATGCATTTTCAGTCGTCTTAACTTTATCAGTTATTGATATTTTGATTAAAGATAGGGAGCCAACTTTAAACTTGTTCTACGTGCAAAAATCGATATATTGTTCATAATTTTCAAAATTTTAAAAACGTTATGTGATTACTAAGATCGATATAATGGTGAAAGACCTTAAGTGAAGCAACGTCCACCTTTCTCGATCACCACTATAAGGCCGTCGGGTATGGCCCCCGAGCCTCATCTTCCACCTCATCCTTCCCCGTTTCTTCCTCATTAAAGGAGATGGTGTTCCCCATTGCCCTTTCCTTTTCCCTTCACTTTTAACCTTGAAAATCAGCAAAAGGTAATAGGTGAGGAGGGGGAAATTCTCCCGATTTCACCAATCACCCAAGGGGAGGTTGGTCTTTTCAATCGGTACTCACGCCACATAGGACCCCCAACACCCCTTTCCACACCCCACAGCCTAATCTTAAACGATGAGAGAAACATCCGTATCTTAGACTATCCCCATTCACAACCAACCCAATCTAACATTTTAATAAAAAAACTAATTTCTCTTTTTTCCACTTACACAACCCAACCAAACCCATTTTTACTCTCATTAACAACCCAACCTTTACAGTATTTTATAAAATAAATATATGTGATTTATATTTTTGGTTATTTATTAATACATATTATAAATATAAAAAATAGTTAGTTTATGTTTTAAAAATTAAGTTATTTAATTTAAAAAATATTAAAAAGAAAAAAATATTTATATTCATCAAACATACTTGTTTAAATAGATAAACCAAATTACACTCATAGCATGAAATATAAAACTACGCTTAAAAATAATACAAACTACATAATTATTCACCATCACCAAACTTTTGCCATATGTGATCAATCAAATCGTTTTTTAATGCGATATGAGCTTCTCTATTGCGAAGTTGTTTCCTATTGGTCATTTAACTAGATAAGCTTCTAATTCGTTGAGTAGAGTATTGAAAAGGTATTCATCATCTTGACTAGAGCCACAATCCACTTTGTTTTATTTCGTAATAGTGCCACAATCCAACTTTGTTTGCGCATGGGAATGGTGTTAGTAGTTTAATCCAAACACATCAATTCCCGTCGAAAATAGACAATGAATATGACGAGTTAAAAGTCCAATATAGGCGGTAGGCACATCAGGTCCAGTAAAACTAAATATTAAAATGAAGCAACGTAACCTCATTTCATTCAAAGTAAAATAATATAACTGAACAACAAACTATGATACCATAACCAAACTTTCTTTCACACTATCCGATGAAATTAAAACACGACCAAATAATATCATCAGCAACAAAGCACACCACAATACTTTCCAAAACAACATAACGTTAACACCATGAAATCAACAACCCAAAAAGTGATCGATCTTCACCCCCAACACTAATTATTATTATAACCTAATACTTAAGACCAAACCTTTACCTAAGCTGATCAAAATACATAACATACCCATTAAATCCATTTAATCACTTTACTTACCACGAAGATGAGAGAAATACTCTTTTGGGTTACCTTCAAAATATTCCCTTTCAATCATAACCGTAGGACGTTTTCCAGGAGCTTTCATCATCTTCCCCTTTGACTTCCTTCCAGACCACAAACACTGCCTCAAAAACCAAAACAAACATACGACAGGGAAACAAACCACCTTTACAATGAAACACATGAACCAAACAAGACTCGCATGCACACAACCAAAACCACGACCAGTAAAAGAACACATGTGGCCATGAACAACCTGTCATAGGTTCCACCGTTGATGAACCTTTTTATTATGTCACCTACGGTTCCAGTTAGATTATGTTGTGCATCTAGTTGCGTCCAGTTCTTTTGCATGTCAGCAATGGATGGAAGGTGGTTGAACAAATACAGATACATGTTAATCAGGTCTTGTGTATCTAGTTGTGTCCACTTCTTTTGCATGTCATTGATGGATGGAAGATGGTTGAGCACATACAGACATAGATCGAAGATAGCAGAAAGGACTGTGTTTAGGGTTTGGAGTGAAAGAAGGTCCTGCATGGTGGAGAAGACTGGTTTGAGTGTGATGGTGATAGTGATGATGGCTATGTTGTGTGTTTAATATATTATAATATAAACTGTTTGAAAGTTCTTTGGCTGTTAAAAATGAAAATTACTTGAGTGTATATATAGGAAATTAAACCGACAATATATGGCAAATTGTTGGTGGGATTTTTTATGGCCCTGCATTTTCACATAATCAGGGTTTTTATTTGCACAACCCTCCATGGGTAGTAGAGGCCCCGACGGTCCGTCCAAATCCCTTAACCCTAAAAACGACGACCCGTGCACTAGCATCCAAATCAATAACAATCATTGGTAATCATTGGCAATGATTAGGTGATGATTATTTGGTTTTTTTATAAGTGTAGTGTGGATGTTTAAAATGGGTTTGAGATGTAAATATAAATGTTTGGTTTTTTAAAAATGTTATTTTTTTATTTGTATAATATGATCTTTTTTATATGATTGTGTATATGAATATGAACGAATGTTTGGTTTTTTAGTAACGTTTATGTTGCCGAACTAAACAAAACCAAAGATACAAACAATAAAACCAAATAAAGCATAATAAGCATAATATTCAAACATTTACATACAAAATAAATCATATTGAGTTCAAATGTACAACTAAGGAGCCGACCCACCCGCTGACCCGACCCCCGGTTGACTGGTGGACGCCCAACCCGGAAGTGTACGCGGCTCCAAACCAGCATCCCGTCGTCTCTCATTCTCGCTCTCTAACAGCCACCGCATATCAGCCCCATCGTCTGACATCAGCCCGCAACGACCCCAACTGATCCAAGATCTGCTGAAGTATCTGGGTCATGGTATCAGGCAACCTGACGGCATGATAAACGCGGCCAGGATGTTGTCGCTCATCAGGGCAACATCTCGCATCTCTACAATCCACCGGTGGGTCGCCGTCGGCAACGTGTGGCATCTGGACCTCCTCGGCATTCGGGCCCCTCCATATAGTACCAGCGGCTGTGGCACAAAATGCTTGCCACGGTCGCCACAATTTGAACAAACGGGAATCTGTACTCGTTCGTTTTGTAGTGGTGTCGATCAGCATCACATGTGGGAAGGCACGCCAGAGATTGTACGAGACCCGGTGTGAAAAGAAAATATTCTCAACAGATCTGTCTCTGGATTCTGCTTGGTGAAGTAAGTAAATTTCTTTTCAACCAGGATACTCTCGAGTATCTGCATAACAATAATAATAACAATATTTAATATTTAACAACAACAATAATAATAATTAACAATAATAGTAAGTAATAATAATACCTGCATTGGGGTTTTATCGCCGTAAATTCTGTGTTTAATCTTGCTAATGGTATTGTGTATGTCTCGTAGAATGCATACATTATTCGGGTTTTGTTTTCTAATGGCCAAATGTATGTT
>JAUTDX010003603.1:0-40722 GCA_030844895.1 Ambrosia x helenae
TCTTTTCAAGAGTTGCTTTAAAGAACTTGAAAGAGCAAAGAGTGCATAGACCATTAAAAAGCATAGCTGAAAGGAGGAGAGAGGTACATCCATATTTATGTATGTCTTAATATTTACATGTATTACATGTATGGTATGTGGGTGTCACCTGAACCACTGTTTCTTTGAAGTTAGTGATAGATTCTATGATAAATTTCATAAAAAAATATTCTTTCTTTTATGCATTTTAGTTTTCTAAAGTTGAGTGGAATGGTGTGTAGAACAGCAACATCATAGTAGTGTATTATCATATTAAATTATGGAAGAAGATAACCAGTGTCTTGGAGATTTTTCATGCTATGGACTTTCTTGCTACCAAAACCATATCTTGTAAGTAAAGAACCAATGATTAATAAACTATAGTATTAGTTATATCTTTGTATAGTTTAAAACTTGCTTGTTTATGTAGAAATGGTACAAGAGACAATACAAGCTCAAGATATGTGAAGCAACACATATATCATAACAACAATCATGTGCCAATATCACAAGATATGGGATTACAAAGCATGTCAATAGAAAACTACAAGGCTCATGAATTGCAACATCTTGAAAGAATCAAGCACAAGCACTCAGATATCATAAGCTGGAACCCAACATCAAGTACCGAAGATTTTATGTCAAACAATAACATTCAGAGATTTAGATACAACAATGATAACAATCAAGACATGCTGCTCAAAACATTCTCTGAAGAGGGTCATATAAAAAGTGATCAGTTTATGAATCAAATTCCCTCATATGAGGAATCAGTGTTTCGCTCTTTTGATACTAATGGTTATTATAGAGGGACATTCAGCGAGATTTTACCAACCTTAAATGTTTCAAATTTGAATCAATCCCAAAGGAGTTTCGATATAAACTTGCCTTCTTTAGATTCATTTGGGTCTGCCATATTTAATGGAAGTTGTAGTTATCAACCTCCTACATACAATGCTCATAATCTTGTAGGCCTTTTCAAGGACAATCGTTTTTCTCATGGTTAGATCAAATGAATCGCAAGGTGAGTTTTTTTTCTTCTTTAATTATTTTTTTAGCAAATTTTTAACATTATTTCTCTCATCTAAGAACTTATTCATTTTTATTTTGATCCAGAAAATCTTCTATTTATTAATTAGTTTATACTTTTCAAATTTTAACCTAAATATACCTGGTATATGTTTTAAACTTCACTTGAAGATAGCCCAGCTTTAATATGGGAAACAACAGAAGTAAAAAGGCCAGCTTGTGTTATAGGGATGCAAAGGGTTCTGAAGCTTCTCCAACAAAGAAATCGAAACTCGAATTGCGACCTTCTTGCACACCATTGAAGGTATTTTATATAAGCCCCCCTCTATTCTTACAAGAAGATCAATTAGTAATGTTTATAAAAACTAAAATTGGTTATATAAAACTATTTAAAGTCTTCATTGAATTTTATTAACATATTTCTTTTTTTTTAAATGTTCATTGTGACTAAACACATCTTGTGAAGATTCATTTCAAAATATTTCAATAAGATTTTGTTGTAGGATCATTTCACTTTTATAAATCTTTGGTTAAAAACTTTAGTAAAAATATAACAAAGTGATCTTTTCATCATTTACCAAACCGATTCTTTGATATATCTTCTATTATTCATCACTTGATAATTTATTTTCTTGAACTTGGCTTTGTTATTGTTAATTTTTTTACGGAAAATCCACAGTCGCACTATTGATGGTGTATTATTCAAGTTATCAATTGAAGATGTATGTTTATGATTAATTTTTTTATGTGTATGTGTTTCTAAATCAGGTTAGAAAGGAGAAATTAGGAGATAGAATCTCAGCTCTTCAGCAACTGGTGGCACCTTATGGCAAGGTATAATTATATCTTTCTTCCTCTCAGAAAGTTGCTAGCTTTCTAATGCAATAAGAAAACTTTATTTTCTAACTAATAACTGCTACAAAATGTCCATATATATATGATCTATTTGATCAATTTTGGTCTACAGAAATCATTGATTTTGTTACTATCAATAAAACAAGAACAATGATTCGCCAATATTGTGACGTTCGTTAATGCAGACCCAGCTGCTGATTGATAAACAAGAAGTATACAAACTGATTTGGATACAAACCCCTCCCAGACACTTTTTTATTAATAAAACTTGACACGATTAAACCTTTTCACCAACCCACTAACTCAATACTAATCCTACCACAATACTAGTAATATTAAACCAGCAAATAAGTTCAACTGATAAACACTAAACAATGTAACAAACTATTCAAAATTATTCCATTACATAAATTACAAGAACGAAGCTTAAAAATTAAACTTATTGATAACATGAAACTAATAACACATCGAATTATAAAAAAAAATAAAAATAAAACATGACAGTCTCTATATTTTGATTGAAACAATACTGTAAAGCAAAGCCATTAAATGAATTTTATTAACATAGGAAAAAGATAAGCACCATTCTAACATTGAAAAATATTTTTTAAAAAAAAGTTTCCTTTTAATATATAAAGTGAGTTAATTTAATAAATCAATCCCTTGTAATATTAAAAAAAATCCCTTGTAATATTATACGATTTTACTATTTAAATAATTGATAAAGTAACTGCATATGTATTAAAGACAAACTAAGCAATAATGGAGACAAATTTGAACTTAAATAATAAGTTAAGGGACAATCGATCTTGAGCAATCACTTGAATCATGGGCAACTCAATTTTCAGGATAAAGTCCCTTGAAAATGTGTAGCAGACCACCACCCATTGTCTTCTCTTATTTTCTTTTTTTTGTTAAATTGGAACTGCTTTCTTTGATCAATACAAAGCATAGAATGATCAAATAATTAAATATATTTATGTATACTCATAAAAAAAGTATTTTGTTTATAAGTGTGATATATAGCAAGGATTAACTATGTGTAATGTTTGCAGACCGATACTGCATCAGTGCTAACTGAAGCCATTGGATATATCAAGTTTCTTCAAAGCCAAGTTGAGGTACGTACGTGACTGCTTTAGTTAATCTTTCTCTTAAAAAAATCTTAATTTATGTCATTTTTGTTGAACCAAGTTTTTTATTTAACTAGTTTATAAATCACTTTTGAAATATTGATAGACTAGAAATTAACAGAAAACAGTTATTTAACTACCATCCTTCATAGTTTATGTAACTGGTATTAACTATTACAAGGTCCGTCCAAGAAATAGTTTCACTAATGTTTAAAATTTTAAATGGCAAATAAATTATCACCTAAAATTATTCATATGTGTTGAAAATTGTTTTCTTTCTTATTCTGAAATTTTGACTATATGCAAACGTAGGACTTCATGCATGCATGTCAATTGTTAAGTGATGTCTCTAAGGCCGGATGCAGGCCGAGGGCCGGCTCGATAGTGTTGTTAACCCAAACCAGGGCTTGAGGTCTCTTAAAAATAGGGCCTTCATTTAGTAAAATAAATATATACAATAGATAAATATTATCTAAAAAATAGTTTATGCATTAAATTAACCAAGAAATATAAATTTGATCTCCACGTATTTATACACACACGCGATATAATTTTTTATTTTTATATAACTTGGTCAACAATGATGTTTTATAAGCACTACCGATATTGTAGATTCTTCAACATCCGTCTAGTTCTGTAGATTCGGTGAAATCTTTTAAGCACTACCCATGTACTCTCCCACTTCGACGATATTTCATCGCTTCTACGGGCGGTTGCATACCCTATATTCTCGTCAAATTTATCCTTAACCGAATCCCAAAATTCAGTACAAATCCATACGTTGTAAAAACGTCCAACTTTCTAACGTGTAGAACTGAAACGGTCAACACAAACTCCTCCTCATTGGTCCTAACGGAAACGTATGGAGTTGAGAGTTTGTGGTAGTTGTAGTTTAAAAAAAAAAGAAGTTTAGAGTTGTGTGTTAAAAATATGAGGGATAAATGGTTTATATATATAGAGTTAAAATAAAATAGATTAAATTTGTTTTTCCAAATTTTGCTGCATTGCAACGGTAATATTTATGGCTCCACCAATACATTTGTTGCCCTTCGTTATTATAGTCGCAAAGCTTTAATAGCGCCCCCAATGGAGCCGGAGAAACACGGAGGCCGCTATTCTATGAAAATTTCAGAGGTGGCGCGGGCGGGGCGGGGCGGGGCGCCGCCCTGCACCGTCCAGCCCTTGGGTCATGGGTTAACCCTAATTTAGCAATATTGGATTCATGGATGATTATGCAAGTTAAATTATAATATGTATAACAAGTTACTAGTCTGATCATAGTATGAAAAGTGTACAATATGGAGCCCACGTATGTTTTTGACATGACTAAGCAACCCCCCCCCCCCCCCCCACACACACACACACACACACAACTCCAAACAAGTCTCTTCTGCCGTAGTCAAAGGATCTCAACTTCTATATATGGCCTCCACTTTGCCTGCACGTCTTCCCATTTAAACTGCTAGAAAAGAAACATGTTAATCTGAAAAGTCCTCAAATGCCAACACGTTTTCCTTTGTTTTGAGAATATCTCTTTGCCTTTATATGTGGTTTGGAGTTTAGTGTTCTAGGTATTTTTTGAAAGTTGTTGGTACCATAGATAGAGAACTCCTGCAAGTTGGCTGACGTTAGTTTGAGTTCGTTGGTCAAAGAAAGAAGCTCCATTCTTCTTTCCATGCAGAGTCACGAGAGTTACATTGAGTTTTTTTTTTTTTTTTTTATATATATCCATGGTAGTGAATTGCCTATATGTACCAGCAGTTTCATAAAAAGACCACTCACCATTTGGTGGAGTGGTCATGGGGAAATGAAGATAAGAGCTTGAGCCATTTGTTCTTAAGTTCGAATCTGATCCAAAGGGGTTTTACTACAGTGGACTTTTGGGCGGCAGGTTTTTCTCCGAATTGGTGGCTTGGTGGACTTGGGCTGCCTAGTGGGCAGCCATTTGTCCAGTGCTAACCCACTGGCAGTTCAGGTGATATTTAGTTTGCCGTTCAAAAAAAATATTTTCATAAAAAGCCTAGAAACACTTAGCCAGATTTTGAACCATCTATAAATCCAAAATATTGTTTTTTTTAATGAACAAAATGTTGATTATTTGTAGACCTTAAGTATGCATGCAATAGATCAATTCTATACGCAGGTAATTAGTAGATAGATATGCATACATGTAACAAGCTGGATATAAATTTCTAGTTATAAGATGATAATGCATACATAATGAAACAAGTACCTTGGCAAACGTGGTAAAAAATATTCTAACAGTAATAGTGTACAAATCAAAGATAAATATGGTTATAAGATGTGGTTATATTTCAGGGTTTAATAAAGGATGGAAATGAAGAGATCAAGAGAGATCTTAGAAGTCGAGGGCTGTGCCTCGTGCCAATATCGTGTTTGACATATGTTAGTTATGGTGGCGGAAACGTTTGGGCGACCATGTAGCTTATGCACTCCCCAAGATCGCTCGTTATTCACATGAGCGAAGAGTTACTCTTCGAGTATGAGAAATATATTATATGTGACTAGTTATTAGTGATTCAGTTATCTCTACTTTTATTTTATGGATAAGATTGAGCATAATTGGTAGTCTTGTAGAAGATGTGCGTATTTAAACCATTGTTAACCTGTCCTTTATTAAATTATTATATAACTAGATTAAAGCCCATATGGACACACGGTTTAACAAACAAATTCTTTTAAGGCTTTATGTTATAATTTTATGTAAATTAAAACATCATACTATTATGTGTTAAATATACGAATCACAAAAAGATAAAATGTTTCAATAAAAAATGGTACATGCAATACCGCATATACGTTTCCTTTGTTATTCATAGTTTTAAAGAAATGTTTGAAAAAGTACAAAGAAAATTAAGAAAGAAAAACATTACTAACTTCACTCCATACGTATTGTTGTAGCTTCATGTGATTTTTAAATAAGTCCACCTGTTTCTAAGATTTTAAGGTTTCTTTTAAATTTATTTAAAGCTTAAAAAGCCACTTAACTCCATGTCATATTTATAATATACTAATTAGCAAATGCTTTGTGCAGTAAGGTCTTGTACGTTGTGCTTAGAGAGTTTTCTGTGCATATTGGTTTGTACTTTGTGCTTTAACTTTGTTGTGCTCCCACAAAGAAATCCATACTTTCTAAAATCCCTAGCCCCTTCTCATTTCTTCTTCACTGATACTTGCCCCTTTGTCGAGCAATATTTACTGACGGGCTTTGATAGCAACCTCCGGCGTCTAAATATGATGGTATCTAAGACCCGAGGTCTTAACTAATCCCATGAAGCCGATGGTGGTGCTAACTGGTGCTGGAAGGGTTGCGACGAAATTTTTCGCCTGGCCGCATTTATCTTTGCCGCCATGAATGTCTATGCCCCTAGAATTTCTCTCCGTCACCGCCTGTTAGGGCTGTTGAACAGAACCACTATCATCGCTGGAAACACGACCTGTGCCCCCTCCACCACAGCCCCTTTGTCTCCTGCGCAACCGTACGGGAATGATTCCAGATACGCTACCAACGAGTGATTCCAATCTAAATCCACCAGCACTATCATCTTATCACGCAGTTGGAACTACGGAAAGATGAAGATTACGAGTTTGATGAAGGTGGCGATTTTGTAGTTGTCATTGGAGAGAGAGAGAGAGAGAGAGATAAAGGGAGAGACTTCAGGCTGGTATGGCTTGCTATACAACAAAACCCAAGAAGACCATGTGTTTGATTACCGCCCACTGTTTCTTTGAAGCACATACACCCAAGAACCACCGTGATAGTGGGCTTTTGCTGTAAAAAGACATAGTACTAAATATAAAAATGATAAATAAATTAGCAATGCTGCAACAGCATAGTAGGCTTTTCTAAAACTCAAAATAGTCATGTTATAATATGTATTTTTCTTAAAGAAAAAAAAGGTTTTAACATAATGAATGAATATGTTCTAAAAATTATATGTTCTCTTTCTCTTAAAAAGGATCAGCAAATTTTATGTTGTGCTTCTTGGATTTTATTTGCTTTATGTTGTACACAATGCTTGGTTGGTGTATGCACACCATCGGCTGTGATGAAAATTTTTTATATGGTTGGTGCGATGGCATCAAATAAGCAAACCAGAAACTATAACTGCGAGCCACTTAGATGATTTTATCGTGTAGTCTAATGATTTGGTTTTACAAGACAACGTACTTTGGTGTCTGTTTTTATATGGTTGACACGATTTCTTTTTAAACATAACCATATTGTGATCTAATTAACTGATTTTACCATGTAGCGTCTAATGACCAAGTTAGTTGTCTTCATCTTGACTTTAGTTTTCTAGATGGTTATAGATGTGTCTTTCTTCCAGAATGGCGGTTGATTTCGTAAGTTTACAACAACAAATTGTGGAGTTTTTGGAGCTCGACCATCACCTTACACAGAGAGTTAACATCCTGCTCATTCAGGTAGAAAATTATCATCAAATGTTGTGTGTATTGGAAGAAGCAATTCCGTCACTCCAGAAGGCTAAATATCTGAATCTCCTGATGCCTCACGAAATGTAAAATTTTGGTATGTAAACGGGTTAACATTTTCTTGAAAATATAGCGTTATATAAATGTTTCTTCATCCGTATTCGATTACTTATCGCCACCCGCCGTAACGCACGGGGCTCAAATCTAGTTTATTACTAAAATGGAAATAAAGAAACTTGACCGTCATCGGTAACCTACGAAAGATTCTATTTTTTACAACATTGGTACATTATTGAAAAGTTGTGTGGTTTTTAATATAGAAAAAAAGATTAAAGTAAGTGAACTAGAACACTTATTAAATTTGATTACTATTTTATTTTTTTTTCTTTTGTTATCAAGCAGTTTTGTTGCCAAATCCAACTTAACCACCTCCCTATCAAACAAAGTAACAGTCATAGTCCTCCTGCAATCTTGGATGCATATCGGAATTTTGAATCTAAACAAACAAACTAATCAATAATGGATACTGGTGTGCTCTGAGCACACATATAAATATGTACACTCGCGCAAATTGGGTTTTAAATTTATAAAAATGATTTTAATCTTAACAGTAGAACACACATTAAAGGGCAAGCGCACCCTGTCACATATGTAGTAAAGCATAGATAAGAACCAAGTATCTATCCATGGACGCGCGCGAAGCAATTGTACTGAACCATTGTCACTGATTTACCGGTAAGAAAAGATAGTGAATGTTTGTTTTAACTAATTTAAACTAAAGCATAGCATATATATATATATATATATATACACACTATAATAACAACCTGAACATGTCAACTACATAACATATGAAATAAAGGCGCAAGATCAACATTCCCATTTCTAGACAATTAGTATCCCTTTCAGGAATCCTAACATTACAACTATTCGGAAAGCTAACACGATAACACACGTTAACCACCTAAAATTGTTCATTAGCGAGCTATTGATATAATCTCGTGCAAATCTTTAAAGATAAGTTAGTCATCCGTTAGGAGTTTTCTAACCTCACTAATCAAGGAAAGCACTACCGAATACACGATAAAACCACCGAGACTAGCATATAGTAAAACATAACACAAGCTATTCTATTTCACTAACATTGAACACAAATCTACTAAGGTTGCCATTTCTACCAAAACAACTAACAAAGATTATCAACCGCGTCAAAGATTAGTAACAACACCATTAAGCCGATTAAGACCTTTTTACGTCCTGATAAACATTCCTGATTATTATTCGCCAGACTATAACCAAACCAATACCCGGGTACAGTTTCATGGTGTGAACACATCAACAAGTTAAATAGTTCACTACTCATTGATTAATCGAACGGTTTTTCAACATGTATCCGACTAACACAACACAATATTCATTACAGCCCCGCGAACATAACCACGAATTTAACAATAACAAAACCTGCTTGCAAATATGTTCATTAAGATCTAAACATGAAGAACACCAAATTCATACATAATATGATTAACATATAAATGATTGTTAAAACTACTAAATACTATTGTTTTTACCCATAGGTTTACAAATACTAATCATAACAACATAACAAAGCTTCAAAATCAGATTTGATATAATAATAGGTCAAGAATCAAACCATAAACAAGCAAGGTTATGATAGATTGGATGATGATAATGGACTTGGATTGCTTCCCAAGCTTGATAATCGGCTTCACAGCAGCTTACATACCCAGAAAATCCCCCAAAATCGCCCAAAAATCGCCAAAAATCACCCAATACCCTAAAAATGATGTTATGCTCTGTTTTATAGTGTCTGAGAAGGGTGATCGGCCGCTCACTGAGATAGCTCTTCTGTTTTCGCGCAGAAACCTTCATTTTTGATCCGGTTTGCTTCCTGGACACCGTTTAACACCTGTAATCATAAAGATACCCAAATAAATATCAATTCATCGTGTATAAGGCCAAAAACGTATATAAACGGGAGTTAAACTGGGGCTTTTATATGTATAAATTAACGTATATCAAACCTCCCCACACTTAAACATTGTTTGTCCCTAAGCAATAGAAAACTCAACAACATTCCCAATGGCAACATGAGTAGCAAACCGGAAAGTTAATATATCAAATGGCTAGTTGGTTTGTCAAAAGACATCATCAAAGATTTCAAACCGACAAGCACTTGGAAATATATATAGAAGATCAAACCAATGGTTAACATCAAATCGACTAAGCATGCATATCTTTACACCACTGACAATGTTCCCACACACTCGGCTTATTTGTGGATCATACATATGAAATGTGTATGTGTAAACTCTCAATGCCTAGAAAATGACTTGAGCGATATCATATGTTTGTTAAAAGATCTAATCTGTACCAATTCATATATAGAAATGCATAAATCAAGAGTACTTGTGGGTTGTAATGATAGGCAAAGGTAAAGGGTGTGGAATGGATATTTATAGAGACAAAACGGCTAAAACTTGGCGGTTATGTCTAACCAAATAGAAACAAACATAAACTATACAAAACACATACCAACATAAGCGATTTTTATTTACTTTGAGCTAACAACAAAATTCTAACTTTAAAGTACTAAAAACTACTCAATGTCTTCTAAATCACCCTATTTTAGTGTATACTATTTTTTTTGAATTTTTTTTTTTTTTTGCATACAAGCTTACAATACTGAATTATAACTGATAACTATAACGCGAATATACACAAAACACGGGATCTAAATGCCCGAACATGAACTATAACACAAAACTAGTCAAACAATAACCTAAACCGAGTTTCAACACAAAAGGTTTAAAGTAAAAAGGCTAAATTTGGTTAAGTGGTGAAATGGTGGGTTAAATAAGAAAAACACGTGATATAGGCTCAACATGGTTAACTAGTGGATAACATTTGGGTGGGGGAAATAGATAAAACGAAAAGAAAAAGCTTAAATCAAAAAGGTATCCTAAATGCCTCAATCACTTTCATGCAAATCTACACATATATGATCTCGAAAAGTATGCTATTAACATTTTCTAAATCACATAAGTCATTCAGCGCACTCATATTCCGCATATAGCGAGCAAGTATCGAAAAAGCAATAAAAGGCTCAAAAAGAATGCTCACGTAACGGAAGGAATGGGTACAAGTGTAAAAAAATTAACATGCTAGTCACTCTTTTGTTTACCATGCTTATCAAACTATTTTATTTTTCATTTGGCTTGCCCATTTTTATCAAATCTAACGCTTCCTAAAACCCAATTAACCGTATTAATTTACAAAAATTATGAAGTAATCGGTTTTTGCTTTATTCTATTTTTGTGATTTTCATGTTTTTATAAGTGTTATGCCACAAAAATTAAAAACTGGGAGTTTTTGCCCATGGTTAACAACCCTCCCCACACTTGAATATCACATTGTTCCCAATGTGACTCAAAAAATAGTAAGCATTATGAACAGCTAAACTATAGTGTAAGCTAAGTAAAGTTAACAAAGTTACCCTCCCCACACTTGAACATCACATTGTCCCCAATGTGACAAAAAAAATATTAAAGCATTGTGAAGAGCTTAATATACTTGAACCTTAATCAAGGTTGAGTCATAAACAAATTCAGTTCGAAATATACTTGAACCTTAATCAAGGTTGAGTCTTGATAAAACTCAAACCTTTATAGAAAGTTAAATTCATAAATTGACTTGAACCTTAATCAAAGGTTAAGTCATAATAAAAGTCGAACCTTTATAGAAGGTTAAATTCGTAAATAGACTTGAAACTTAATCAAAGGTTAAGTCATAATAAAAATTGAACCTTTATATAAGGTTAAATTCTTAAAAGAACTTGAACCTTAATCAAAGGTTGAGTCATAATCACATTCGGACCTCAATAAAGGTTAATCCGTAAAAAGGACTTGAACCTTAATCAAATGTTAAGTCGTAAACACACTCAAATCTTAGTTAAGAGTTAACACGCAAATATACTTGAACCTTAGTCCAAGGTTAAGTCCTAAATACATTCAAACCATAATCAAAGGCCAATTTCCTAAATGGATTTGGACCTTAACCAAAAGGTTAAATAATGATCACCTTGACACATAATCGAGAATTTACCCGTAAGTAGACTTGAACTTTAATCAAAGGATCAAGTCATAATCACATTTGAACCTTGAGGAGAGGTTAAACTGTAAGGAAACTTGAACCTTAATCGAAGGCTAAGACATAGTCAAACTCGAACCTGAATGGAAAGTCAAACAAGCAGTAAAATTCAAACCTTAACGAAAGGTTAAATCATAAACCACCCTGAACCTCATCTAAAGGGTAAACTTTTAACGAGTCTAAACTGTACCCGAGGGCCAACTCGTATACCAATGGGAACCCCGTACTGTGGTAAGACGGAAGCCAAGATTAGGGCTAAGGTTAAGGTTAAGTTACACTTAAACTTGACTCGTAATAAATTCATGAAAGCCTATGGGCAAATGTGAACTGTGCGTCACATTAATCATGATAAATTCGTGAAAGCCTACGGGCAAATGTGAACTGTGCGTCACATTAATCATAATAAATTCGTGAAAGCCTACGGGCAAATGTGAACTATGCGTCACAATAATCATAATAAATTCGTGAAAGCCTACGGGCAAATGTGAACTATGCTTACACTAAATCATAAAGATCCGTGAAAGTTCACGGGCAACCAAAAACTACTTGTCTCGCAAAAATTGGAATGCGACGCAAACAAGAACACATGGGACAAGTGTGAACTCTGATTTCCACGAATATGAGCTAAAAACAAGGTTTTATACCGTAAAACGAATTGTTAAATAATGTAACATCGCGTGATTTTTAGTTTTGCATATATTTTAAATTCTATACTTAACAATTCCAAGTTCGCCTTTATTCGCTTCTTTTATGTTACTCCTACCAATTCATGACGAGTCATCATTATAATTTATCCTATTCAATTTGGGCGTTATAACAAGAAACTCATTTAGTTAAGATTTTAATATATGTTTATTTTTCTTAAATAAAACATATGTATACTTTTTTTAATAATAGTTTTAGTTTAAAAAAAAAGGAAAAGGCACAAGTTATTTGATGTTGACTTTTCTTTCCACATATAATACAATTCACAATTCATGCAAGATTGTTCGCTTTATTTTTTTCTTCTTCTTTCTGTTGAACCTCGATGACAACAGCAGAAAGCAACAACCATGATATCCCTTGATAAATAAACTCCTAACCAGCACCTAATCTCCTTCTAACCACCCTAATTACTCCCTTAAATGCCCAACCAACCCACCTCACCTATAAATACAACCCCTCCTCACACTTTTACCTCTTGTTCATACTTAATCTTGCTAGAATCACTCTCTAATCCTCAAGTCTGAGCAAACTTCCTGATAACACATCAATAAGTTTTCCTAGCTCAAACCTTCTTTCTTTTCTGTTTTTCTTTCTCTTTTCTATCCAAAACTCCTTGGAGTAACCAAAAGGTTAAATAATGATCACCTTGACACATAATCGAGAATTTACCCGTAAGTAGACTTGAACTTTAATCAAAGGATCAAGTCATAATCACATTTGAACCTTGAGGAGAGGTTAAACTGTAAGGAAACTTGAACCTTAATCGAAGGCTAAGACATAGTCAAACTCGAACCTGAATGGAAAGTCAAACAAGCAGTAAAATTCAAACCTTAACGAAAGGTTAAATCATAAACCACCCTGAACCTCATCTAAAGGGTAAACTTTTAACGAGTCTAAACTGTACCCGAGGGCCAACTCGTATACCAATGGGAACCCCGTACTGTGGTAAGACGGAAGCCAAGATTAGGGCTAAGGTTAAGGTTAAGTTACACTTAAACTTGACTCGTAATAAATTCATGAAAGCCTATGGGCAAATGTGAACTGTGCGTCACATTAATCATGATAAATTCATGAAAGCCTACGGGCAAATGTGAACTGTGCGTCACATTAATCATAATAAATTCGTGAAAGCCTACGGGCAAATGTGAACTATGCGTCACAATAATCATAATAAATTCGTGAAAGCCTACGGGCAAATGTGAACTATGCTTACACTAAATCATAAAGATCCGTGAAAGTTCACGGCCAACCAAAAACTACTTGTCTCGCAAAAATTGGAATGCGACGCAAACAAGAACACATGGGACAAGTGTGAACTCTGATTTCCACGAATATGAGCTAAAAACAAGGTTTTATACCGTAAAACGAATTGTTAAATAATGTAACATCGCGTGATTTTTAGTTTTGCATATATTTTAAATTCTATACTTAACAATTCCAAGTTCGCCTTTATTCGCTTCTTTTATGTTACTCCTACCAATTCATGACGAGTCATCATTATAATTTATCCTATTCAATTTGGGCGTTATAACAAGAAACTCATTTAGTTAAGATTTTAATATATGTTTATTTTTTTTAAATAAAACATATGTATACTTTTTTTAATAATAGTTTTAGTTTAAAAAAACGGAAAAGGCACAAGTTATTTGACGTTGACTTTTCTTTCCACATATAATACAATTCACAATTCATTCAAGATTGTTCGCTTTATTTTTTTCTTCTTCTTTCTGTTGAACCTCGATGACAACAGCAGAAAGCAACAACCATGATATCCCTTGATAAATAAACTCCTAACCAGCACCTAATCTCCTTCTAACCACCCTAATTACTCCCTTAAATGCCCAACCACCCACCTCACCTATAAATACAACCCCTCCTCACACTTTTACCTCTTGTTCATACTTAATCTTGCTAGAATCACTCTCTAATCCTCAAAGTTTGAGCAAACTTCCTGATAACACATCAGTAAGTTTTCCTAGCTCAAACCTTCTTTCTTTTCTGTTTTTCTTTCTCTTTTCTATCCAAAACTCCTTGGAGTAACCTCTAGGATCTTCAATATATTTATCCACATAAGTGTGATAAGGGTAGAGCACCTAAAAGAGGTCCCAAAGGTGTTTGTTTTCTAATTTGTTTTTATGTCCTAAGTTGTTTGTTGTAAAGGAACCAACCAAGTCTACTAATAATCTAATGTTAAAGGCGATTTGTGGTTTGGTTTGCCTAAAAGGCTTGCATGATTCTCTTGAACCTATAATCTAAACTCGAACCTAAGACCCTCTAATTCTTAATTCTAGTTAATCGGAGCTAAAGCTTAAATCTTCCAAGACTTACTTTTGGAACCCTATCAAGACGCACCCAAAGGTGAGTCATACTTGTCCCCTTTTTCTTTATCACTTTTGGTACCAACATGTATCGTATGCAAAACACAC
The DNA here is from genome assembly GCA_030844895.1 of Ambrosia x helenae. Lineage (NCBI taxonomy): Eukaryota > Viridiplantae > Streptophyta > Magnoliopsida > Asterales > Asteraceae > Ambrosia > Ambrosia x helenae. Next base: position 14,795 of record JAUTDX010003603.1, read on the forward strand.
TAATTCTTTTATAAACACACATGCTCAATCTATTAAACATACTTATATGCTATTTGCCATGCTTATGATTCTTGATACTTTAACATAATTCATTAACTATTATTAGCTCACTTAACATGTATAGCACTATAGGAGTAGCACCCCGCCCCCTTTATGGGTCATTGTTAAGAATTAAACGGCCTAGCATGAATATGTTAGGTATACGCTATGTATGAAAACAAAAACTAGTATGCTCACTAATGCTTTATGTTTTGACGGATATTTTATACATGTTGAAGGAAATGTTTGATGCAAGATATTCAAGAAATCTACTTAGGATTGGACTAGAAACTCACCCTAGTTTAATTTTCGTATTCTTGATGTTGTACTTTCCCTTTCATGAAACAATTTGTATTTTGTTATCTTTTAGACAATGATTCTGCTATGAACGAAATTTTATTTTTAAATTATATTATCACAATCATAGTATCATGAAGTCTTTGAACAATCTATCCCAAGTCGCGCCCCGATGTATTCCACCATCGGTTGGGGTGTGACAGATTGGTATTAGAGCCATGACTATAGGGAATTAGGAAAATTTGCCATGTTTGACCTAGACTATAGTTAAGAACCTTTTTGACCATTCCTTTTATCATGCTCAATATACTTGTTCTCCCTATATTGCTTCTACTCTATCCTCTTGGTCTTTAAAATTTACCTTCCTATTTGTGGATTACTCTACACTCGTATATGCTCGTATACCACAAACGAAAGAAAATCACCGAAATAGGCGTGAAACCCTCACTTTGGTGATAACTTTAAATCCGCGTAAATCCTTTGTGTTTTTGAAACTACACCAAGATAGGAGTGATATCCTCACCTTGGTGGAAATTTCACAATTCTCGTTCTAGTGGACATTTACCAATCGAAGGATAGAATTAATTTTCTTACCACGTTGGACAAAGTGTACAAACCACACTCAAAGAACGACCTCGCTAAGATATGAGTGAAATCCGCAACTTAGCGACTAGTTTCAATCCTTGATATATTTTTTTTCAATCTCGCCAAAGTCTCAAATTTACTAATGACGAGAAACATGTAGTAACTGGAAGGGTGAATACCGTTAACCGAAAGTTTCAGTGAGAGTATTTCCACCTATTAGGCCAAAGCATGTTTTCAAACTCAAAGGTAAATTCGAACCACTTTGGTTAGTCTTAGTTCCGTCCCGGAACACTCCAATTGTTTTGTTTAAAACAAGTCTTTTTTTTATGGTAATACTACTTTCAATGTTGTTTTCATACTACGTTTTCACTATATATATTCGATTTATTATACACGCACTTGCACTCAAGACCCGCATTTCAAGCTACTCTAGCGATCTCCAAATGATACTAATAATTGCAAAACCGACACGAATCGAAACTTCCTTATGATTAACTATGTGCTCTATACTTGCTTATACATTCGTGTTATGCTATTTTAACCATGAGAAACTCGCGTCCTATACGTGTAACTAGAACTTGCATATTAAATCTATGAGAACAACTTGAGCGTAGGTATTTTGTTTAACTAAATTTGCATTAATTTCACTGATCTAATCTTACCCACAAGCTTTTCATTGTTAACAAAAATTCTAGTAACTTATTTCCTAAATTCAAAAGTCACCTTGTTTAAAAACACTTATGCAAATTCTCTCATGTATGATTCTCGTAGATGTCTTCCCGTCTCAACAGCATCGACCTCAACCAACTGGCGAGCCTTATTGCCCAAGAATTAGTCAAGATTCTCCCTAACCTAGAGACGCCAACAAACCCAATTCCAAACCCCGGTGATACGATCCAAGACAGCACAAACCATGTAGATACTAAACCTACTACCCATACCCCTACCAAACAAACGAAAAAGGGTAACCGAAAACGCAAAAACCTCAAACAAAACCACACTTCGACAACTCCTAAGACTCCAAATTCTAACTAAAAGCAGTACCGTGGAACCTTTCCGGTATGAGACAGTTGTAAATATCACCATCCCACTCACACACAATGCCGCATATGCGCCAACTGTGGTACATATGGTCATTCTGCCAAAGCATGTCGCCACACCACTAAACCACGACCCGAACAACCTACTAGTACCACCTCATTTACTAAAGACAATGGATGGATATGCTCTGAGTGCAACGACCCAACCCATGAACGCAACCAATGTCCAATACTTGCCTTGGTGATCTACGATGCTGGAAGACCCACCCACCACACTGAAGAAGACTGATTTTTCTTTCTTTTAAATGTGGGAATTCCTTTATGTAATGTTTTCAAGAAATTGTTCGGATGTGAAATTTTCTTTTAGGAGTTATGAAATACCATTGTTATCTTAGGTTACAATCATAATTTATCAGCAAAATTTAAACAATGCAGAACCCCTTTATTTTTTCTCCTCGCACACAATATTTTCCAAAATTTTTGTACAAAATTCTTCCTACTATCTTTAAGAGGATGTCTATTTTCCTATAAAATCCTCACCTTCAAACCACTAACAAATGTGTGCGTCGAGTCTGTATGACAAACACGATTCTAAATGGTAAAAGTGTTTAAAAAAAATTCTTTTGTAAACAGGACTTGTGAGCAAAGACACGCTAAATCAGACAACCTACTTCTTTACAATCCTAAAACCTTTTCTCTTGAAATCGTATCACGAGTCAAAATATTCATCAACGCCAAACTAAAAATTGTCAATAAACTAATTTCCTCGCTTAATAAAATGGATTTTCATAAATCAAACGACAATCATCGATAAAACTTGTACACTAAATTTTCCCACACCAAGTAAATCTGTTTTTTCTTAACATCCAACGGACTAAAATCTTTTACCATCAAACTTGACCCTTAACCTTGAAAGGCTAAATCGCTCGCATACCCATAAACTAAATTTGTAATGAACTCGAATTTTATGTTACTCTTAGTCAAAACATTCTTTTTCACGCGTGAACGTTTTCATTAAAAACCCAATTGTCCATACTGTTGCTTGATTTTATACAACTAAACGTAACCACATATACACAAATCTACACCATTATGTCATGAAACCATACACCTACCCAAGAACACGTCCGGTTAACACCATCAAAAACCTACTTAATGACTTTTTACATTATGTGTTTGCATGTCACGTTGCTTGCTATGTTTACAACATCAAAACTATTTAATGTCTTTTCCTTTGTGTATAAGTATTTTGTGTCCACTAGCAACCCACACATAACTAAGACAAATTATGTGGACCATATGACAATTGGACTAATTACGGGTGCACACGTAATTACAAAAATTGGGCGCATGGAAAACATAACAAGTCCCAGTGTGTATAACCTATCATGACTTGAATAACAAACGGATGAGGTATGATAATGGCATGGTGGATACGCCGCCGGTACATCCTATACATAAATGTCATGTCATACTACCAAAAGTAGAGTTATTCGTGCCATGAGAAGTTTTGGGTGTCTAGTTAAAAAAAAATCCTGACCAACAGTTACGTTATTTATCTTTTGCGATACCGTTTATGTTATAGTTTACTAGTCTAATTACGCTTGCATTATTTATCTTTTATTCTTATTATAACCTTGTTTTGAACCACACTCTCTACTATGCAACATCATTCTTGCTATGAATAATCTATACTTGCAATCTCCATCAAACTTCGCTCTTCCCTCGTGCCTTTCCTTTCTTAATCAGCAATCCCCAATTATCCAGAATCTAGTTCTAAGACCCGTAAACACTGGCCTTAGCCTCTAAAAGCATTTATACATCAAAAACAAGATTCGTCTCTCACTTTTATATATTTTCTTGACTAATTTTATACTGGATTTCCAAAACTAAATAACTACTATTTATTTCACCAAGAAGCTATTTTCAAACAGTACAATTTCTCGTTTATTTATTCGCCTTCTAAAAGTTTTTCTAATAAAATTTTCGACCTTGTGCAAACCAAATATCTATTTCTAAATATTGCTCATTTCCGCATCTACTCACGCATTATGCTCACATATTTACTATCCCACCCAATTATCCAAGGACATTTTTTTACAAGCCAAAATTTCTACTACTTCTTATATGTTATACAGTATACTTACTTATCTTCCCAAATTTCGCTACTTCATATATGTTATACCTTATATTTACTTATGTACCCAAAATTTGTTACATTAACCCCATACTCAAACCTACCTATATGTACCCTTTTTCTTTCACTAATCACCAAAAATGCTTTAGTTGGTTAAACTTGCGAATTTTATCTACCATCCACCCACCTTACAAAAAATGCTTGAATTTTCAAATTTCTATGTATAGCCTTGGGTTAAAATTTTAAAAGTATTTCTCTCACGAGCATATTATCGCAGAACGACTAGATATAGTGTTTGACTTAAACATAATAAACTAACAAGTTTTTGTTCTTATTAAACCTATATCAACCCACTTATCTATTTTTTTTTAAAGGTTGACTCTTAATTAAATTTCGAGACGAAATTTCCTAAAGTAGGGGAGACTGTAACATCGCGTGATTTTTTGTTTTGCATATATTTTAAATTCTATACTTAACAATTCCAAGTTCGCCTTTATTCGCTTCTTTTATGTTACTCCTACCAATTCATGACGAGTCATCATTATAATTTATCCTATTCAATTTGGGCGTTATAACAAGAAACTCATTTAGTTAAGATCTTAATATGTATTTATTTTTTTTAAATAAAACATATGTATACTTTTTTTAATAATAGTTTTAGTTTAAAAAAAAAGGAAAAGGCACAAGTTATTTGACGTTGACTTTTGTTTCCACATATAATACAATTCACAATTCATGCAAGTTTGTTCGATTTATTTGTTTTTTTCTTCTTTCTGTTGAACCTCGATGACAACAGCAGAAAGCAACAACCATGATATCCCTTGATAATTAAACTCCTAACCACCACCTAATCTCCTCCAAACCACCCTAATTACTCCCTTAAATGCCCAACCAACCCACCTCACCTATAAATACAACCCCTCCTCACACTTTTACCTCTTGTTCATCCTTAATCTCTCTAGAATCAATCTCTAATCCTCAAAGTTTGAGTAAACTTCCTGATAACACATCAGTAAGTTTTCCTAGCTCAAACCTTCTTTCTTTTCTGTTTTTCTTTCTCTTTTCTATCCAAAACTCCTTGGAGTAACCTCTAGGATCTTCTCCATATTTATCCACAAAAGTCTGATAAGGGTAGAGCACCTAAATGAGGTCCCAAAGGTGTTTGTTTTCTGATTTGTTTTTATGTCCTAAGTTGTTTGCTGTAAAGGAACCAACCAAGTCTACTAACAATCTAATGTTAGAGGGATTTGTGCTATGGTATTGGGTGACAAAGGAGAGTCAAGACTCATCCAAATCAGTCCCCAAACTTTACTTAAACTTCTTGGTTATACTATGTAATAATATAAACATATACTTTCAAGCTTCTATCTTACTATCTTATTAATAATCTTTGGAAGGTTTGTGGTTACACCCTACCTTACCACCTCTCTTGACCCTTCTTGTGCCATGGATTAGTCCACACTAGAAAGGGGAAATCTCGTGTCCAACACCCACGTTTATCTCATAAGCGAAGTGGTTATGACATGAGCATATCAATCAGATTCACATTCCTAACCATATACCATCCGAATCATCTATGATGATTTTGTGCTTGGTCTAACTTATTCTTATGACCATCCGGATTGCCTTAAAGGCGATTTGTGGTTTGGTTTGCCTAAAAGGCTTGAATGATTCTCTTGAACCTATAATCTAAACTCGAACCTAAGATCCTCTAATTCTTAATTCTAGTTAATCGGAGCTAAAGCTTAAATCTTCCAAGACTTATTTTTGGAACCCTATCAAGACGCACCCATAGGTGAGTCATACTTGTCCCCTTTTTCTTTTATCACTTTTGGGACCAACATGTATCGTATGCAAAACACACTAATTCTTTTATAAACACACATGCTCAATCCATTAAACATACTTATATGCTATTTGCCATGCTTATGATTCTTGATACTTAAACATAATTCATTAACTATTATTAGCCCACTTAACATGTAAAGCGCTATAGGAGTAGCACCTCGCCCCCTTTATGGGTCATTGTTAAGAATTAAACGGCCTAGCATGAATATGTTAGGTATACGCTGTGGTACTCGCGGGTTTGAGTTATGTCTTTTGTATGGTATGTATGTGCAATGCTATAGTATGAGCTTCGAGTAAATCATTCTAATTACTATGTATGAAAACAAAAACTAGTATGCTCACCAATGCTTTATGTTTTGACGGATATTTTATACATGTTGCAGGAAATGTTTGATGCAGGATATTCAAGAAATCTACTTAGGATTGGACTAGAAACTCACCCTAGTTTAATTTTCGTATTCTTGATGTTGTACTTTCCCTTTCATGAAACAATTTGTATTTAGTTATCTTTTAGACAATGATTATGCTATGAACGGAATTTTATTTTTAAATTATATTATCACAATCATAGTATCATGAAGTCTTTGAACAATCTATCCCAAGTCGCGCCCCGATGTATTCCGCCATCGGTTGGGGTGTGACAAACAAAAGAAAAAGTTAAATGCTAAATCAAAAGGGGGATCGTAGTAGACCCTAGAAAACGAAGGTGCATCTGCACCAGAGGAACGATCCTATCCTCGAGCAAGGAACGTGAGAGAGTAAACGATGAATGATGTGATCTAATAAAGACATGTCAAAAACACATAAAGCGAGATAAATCTCATGGGCTAGCATGTGATGGACGAACAGGCAATCTAAACTCTAAATCATATAGATGGTTGTGCATCATAGAAATGAAGGCAATGCCTTCATAATAAACCAAACACGGCCTGCTGATTCACTATGCATACTAATACTAAGTAAAGAAAACATAAGTAATAGACTTGTGTGACTAAACATGGTAACGTAACACCATGAAACACGGATGAGTAAGAACCCTTTTGAGAAATGTTGAATTGATATATGGGTCAATAAGTCTTAAGGAAGATAAATAAACAGAAACGGGTCATGGTTCAGTAACGGGCCCTATAAGGCTTGACCAATAAAGAAATTTCCTTGGAAGCAGAGTGTTCCGAGGAATTAAATAAAAACATAGCCCGGAAGGGGACGTGAAGACGAGATGTTATATATGAAATAATATCTGGATAACTTCAAGAGTCGGAGGACTCGGGTTAAATCTCAAATAAGATGCTTGCAAGAGCTCTAAATATAAATTTGAAAGGCTAGATAAGAAAGGGTCATGAACCCTATGCTAATTCCTTCGATAGGATGAAATCCTAAAAGCCCGAGGCATTGGGGCAAAAGATTATAGGTGATCAATCGCCCAGAATTAGTTTCGACTAAAAGTTAAAACTCACATACTAAAATCGGATAAAATGATACCAATGCGCTTAGCGTTTACAAGTGATAGGCTAAACGCTATCTAAGGTATTAATGGAGTATTCCATGGAATAATCTCACTCTGAATGAGTAATGCGAAATACTAGCCTAGCACTGAGCTAGGACATATGCACCCTGTAAGACAACACTTCCTTATAAGGGAGTGGCCACATTCACTATCACAACGCGTTTTGGCCAATCCTTTGGGGGTGAGACCAATGCAAAACCGTGAGCTTGGTCACAGTGGCTGGGCGGGCAAAACGGACAATATACACTACGTGTTATCTTGGGCTGTTACAACCTATTAAACGAAAGTGTGACTTGTATGAAGACCAACAATTTAACTCAAAATTTTGTCGGCGGTGTGTAAAAACACATCAGAAGTCGTAGTCATTGGATTAAATGACTGACTAAAACATGTGACTTATGAAACTTAAGTCTACTATAACCAAAAACCCTGATGAATTAACTATTCCTAGAATTAACAATCGGATGGTAAGAAAACGAATGATAAACCGTTAATATCCTAGTGATAGCTAAGCAATCACTAGAAAGATCAAACAGGTCAAGTGAATTCGTCACCACTTGGACCCAGAGGAATGCATAAATATACCTAAGCCTGGTGACAGGTAACAACACCATTAAAAAGGACACGCGTTGTCTAGGACAAGGAAGGCGTGAGGTGCGGAAAGGACTCGATACTTTCTGGTAAAACCATGGCATTATAAGAGGCCTTTGAGCTAAAATCAAACGGAAATTAAAACCACGTTGAGTGTGGGTGAAGGTCTTCGGGAAGCCGTATGATAACCAAACCCAATATGTGCCTCAGTACATAGAAATGATTCTGAGCAGAGTAAATAATTAAATGTACACCCTAAGCCTTCGGGATTTAAGGGTTCTAAACACGCAAAAGAGTCAAATCGATGGCTCTTTGACAAACCAGGACACCTGCGGGTGCCTAAACTAGAATAATCTCCCGTAAAGGTAAACGAATTTGTATACAAAAAAAAACTTAGAGGCGTGATCAAATTCCATTAAATAACCCTCGTCGAGGAGGAATGAAACTCAAGGTTAACCATGAGGCGCGACCCATGGGAATCCACATATATATCTGGTTTCGAGGATGAAACCCTCTTTAAGGGGGTGGAGTTGTAACACCCCAAAATTTCTAAACTGTATTTTATGATAATATAAGCACACGTGGCTTTTAACTAGAAAATACTTGGCAAAAGTGGAGGGACTAAACCTGCCAAAGCCTTAAACTTGACTTGTAGGCTTGAATAAAACGCAGGGAATATGTTTTCCCTTCTCATAACTCGCGATCCAAACACCCTCTTGCAAACCAAACCCTAAAAACTCATAAACAAGCTTGAATCAAGCTCAATTCAAGGGGCTTTTGCTTGGGATAGCAAGAAATCAGACCTACAAACCTATGTAATCAGTAGGTAACTTTTATTTCATCATATTTGGTGTATTATAGCTTGCATGACAAGTTGATAATCTAGGGTTTTTACAAAAAGTCGAATTGGGTGTTGGGGAAGGTGTCTCTAGTCCAATGGAACCTTAATCCCAACAAATTTTCTTAAATTCATGCTAGTCTATCAAATTGGGTGAAATCCCTAAGGTAACTTGGTGAGTATTGATGGGTATGAGTAACATGTGTGCTCATAAGTTTAAAATCAGTGTTTTGGAACTAAGAATGTGAACTTGGTTTGTCAAATTGTCATCTTATGACGAATGAAGGCTGAATACCTGATTGATAGGCTATTGGTTTATAAAACACCCAAAAAATTTAGTCTTGATGATTCATGCCCACCAAGTGTTTGTTAAAATGTCCAAATGAATGAATTTGGACTAAAACTCGTTAAATGTGTCAAACATGGTAAAAAAAATTAGCAAAAGGTTGATTGATCATGTGTAACCATGTTGTTAATTATGATCCTAACAACCTAAGTGGATAACAATCTACTAGGTAGTAAAAAGAGAGGCTTCGGCAGGCCTAGAATAGAAGGAAATCCACGGGTAGGAGCATGCACCAAGGTAAGTCACTCGATGGCTTAAATCTTGATATATTCCTACTACGTTCATATGCTTGGTTATAACTTTGTATATGCATTTGGGATCTAGACATTGGAGTGTCATAAAAGAAGCTTAAATGAGATTCATAATTCATAGGAAAATGGCCTTAGATGAAGGTTGTCAATATCCCAATTTAGGCTAACGAGTCAATTGGGTAAAACACTAGTTAGTCAAGGACCTAAGCCAAGGGTCAACATTATGCCGATATGGATTTTGTTATTTGCTTGAGCATATTCGTAGACTTTATGTTATAAATATCAAGTTAGTCTATAAGCGAAAAGGGGCGTGAACTAAGGCAAGTCATAACTATGACTTTATACATATATGCACATTCTGAAGATCATAGAATTGTCATATAAATTGAGATACCATTGTGATTCCCAAGAGGTATAATATCTTGAATTAAAACCATGTCACGATTCATATGGGTCGCGCGAGTAAGACCAAGAGAAGTGGCACATGTGGCCATGGACACGAGGCATCGCTATGACGGCGGAATGGCTTGGACTAATAATCACTTAGTCAAGTTGAGGCTTGATTAGTCGTGTGTAACTCACGAATATAAACTTGGGAATCATAAAAAATACATGTTTACAACTTATACAAACCTTAACGGGTCAAGTAGAAGAGGAATCGAATCACTATGGTAATAGTGTTAGAAACCGAATAAGGTATTGTACTCGAGATTTAATCACTTAGAAACTATGCATTGTGACCCATAAATGAGTTCTAAGAAGTCCCTAAAAAGGTTTTGAAGTTGCATGAAAAGTGCAGCTTGGTGCAAGGAAAATGGGCAAAAATGCTAAGTATAATTGTATAAACGTGCAGCCATTTCTGAACAGAGTAGGGCTACGGCCACTCTGTTGTCAAGTTCTCTTAAATCACGAAATCCTGCTGCCATGCGCCCCAAATACGCCCAAAAGCCAATTTTGAGTCAGAGTAAGGCTACGCCCATGGGAGTAGGGATACGCCAATGGGTGTTTGTCATGTTTATCATTGACTTGTTTTAAACTAACTTTTAGGTTGTTTTAACCGTGTTTAAACCCCCAGGAAATCAGGTATGCGATACGGATGATGATCAAGACTCGAGCAAAAACCGAACGTATCAAACTCGACCGCTTCCGCAACGTTTAAATCTAATCTTTTAAAACTTGGTTTTGGAAGGCGTTTTGTTGTCGTGTTCGACACTAATTAGACTATACGTATGTTTTGTAACGTGATGCGTATGTGCTAAAAACTTGTGAAACACGTTTAATATGTAATGCTTTATTCATAAACTTCCAAACTAAGTTTATTTCCTCATAAATTATCGTATAATCTCCCGTTTATCGGGTAGGGCCTTACAACATTTACTCATTAAAAGCTTGTAGCTAGTATGAGTTTTTTCTTAAACGCTAGTACTAGTAGCTTTTCAATATAGAGTTTTTTCTCCTAACTTAAAAGCTTCAAGCTCCTTCAACCAAATAATGTTTTTTATTGAATAGGAACTTTTCTTAAAAGCTTAAAGCTTATAAAAACTTTTAAAATCTCATTGCAAAACATATCCTATAGAGTAATGACAGTTTGTTTGTACTTTGAAGACTTTTAGGTTATAGAAATTTAAGTAAAGAAAAATCTTTGTTTCAAGAGTAAGCTAAGAAAATGAATATTAAATTCTAAATCTGTGAACTAGCTAATGGTTTTGTTTTTTCATATAACTTTTCTTTTATTCTTACCGGATTTAAAATCATCTATAATCTTTGACGTTCTTTTTGAAGAATTAATTACACACTTAATACATATTTGTTTACTTTATCTTTTGAAGAGCTAATTTCTTACCTTTTCTTTACACCTTTTTTTTTACAACCCTAACAGTCAATCTCACCTAAGAGAAGATTTTCTCTTTGCCACTTAGCTATAACCTAAGTGGCACATGTTTGTTTATCCTTTTTATCATTTTCAAGCCTATTTATTGAAAATCTACATCATTGGTACTAGCTCTTACAAAAAAAAAATAAAAAATAAAAAATAAAAAATAAATCCAACAAGTTTTTGATTGATTTTTTATTTGTCTTCCTTCTTGTTTGAACGGTAGGCACACGACTCTAAAATCATGTGACATTTAAACTCACTTCAGTTTAATATAAACAAACACCTGATGTCAAATAAAGTAATAATAATAAATAAACATTGACATCCATATGTCAAAAGAATTAAACAAACAAAAGATTGCAAGTATAATAAAGAACTAGTATTTAGTTACCCGTGCTTCGCTGCGGGAGCTTATGTTTTGTTGCGGGTTTGATGGATAGTGGAGACCACATTAAGGTGACTGTTATTATCGCGTGGGCTTCACAAAAATACTCGCGACCCATTAAGTTCTAGACCAGCGTTAAGATTACAACACTTGGGTTGCCTTTTGTTGCCGTTATTTGGATCCCACAAATATGTGGCTAAAAAAAGCGTGCTTCGTCGCGGGCGCAGCTGTTGTGCATACATGTTAATGTTAAGTACTACTATGTAACGGGTTTTGTTGGTTGGGCTGATAGGTTTTGTTCAAGGCCAACCGTTTAGTTGGGCCGGTCAAAGTGATCTTTATTTGATTGTAGGTGGCCTTGTGTGTGTAGACTAATTTGCAACCTTGGTTTGAAAAGTAAAAAAATATGAATCCATTTGTATTTCACTTTTTAGCAAAAAGGTGTCATAATACGTTGACCAATAGAAACATAGTATGTGGACCTAACGTGTACTTGTTATTTTCTAACGTAAACCGCCTCTAGCTCGTCTCGTTCAAACTTTTTACCGAGCCAATCCAGAATAGCTCTCCAGCTGTTACGTGTCGTTTACACCCCTAAGCGAAACCTTTAATTGGCCTGAGTAAATTAATATTTATTGAGTCATGTCAAGTCAACAATGATAGGCTTAAATAATCTAAACCTCTATTTTAGAAAAAAAAAACTAGTATTAAGCCCCGCGCGTTGCGGCGGGGGCGTAAAACTGTGCCAAACTTGGGTGGATATACGCTACCGAACACTCGCCATCACCAAAACTCCAACCACCACAGAAAACCCATCACCACCAGCTGAACCCAACACCTAACACCTAACACCCACTACCACAGTCACCACAAATGTACAAGTCAACCAAACAACCAAACACTTAACCTTTCTAGACGGCAATGCCTTTGCTTGGTAGTAACAGTAGTAGACGCACCATTTACACCTTGTTATCTTAGATCCCCGACGACGATCCTCCCTCCATCTTCTTCTCCACCACACACGATAGACCCCACCTCTCCAAGTCCCTCGACAATAAAAAACGTAACAATGACAGATCTAGCTTCGACAAACAGATGCAACTGAATCGTCAGTCTCCTTTTCTCGCTTCAATCGGTGGCTTACCACAACCACGACCCACCACAACCACACATGTTGCAAACCAAATCAGAGATGATGAAGATGATGATGGGTCTTCGATTAGGTTTTTTTTGGGTTGCAGGAGGGTTGTTTTAAAGAGAGAGAGGGAAAGGGGAGGGGGTTTAAATTGCATCTGCTGTTTGATAGGGATGATAAGCTTCATTTGGGGACGACCCAATGATGGATAGTTCCTACCAAGGCATGGTTCGATCCTGAGGGCAACCCGGTTTTACCCAACTATTACCCCCAGCGAGTTTCTCGTGTGGGGGTAGTATGGTTTCCGGGCGAAGGTCAGTTTGCGCGGCGACCGGGGCCTGATAGAACATCGCGTTCGCGGGCGGAGCTGACGGGTAATCGTCTTTGACGAAACCTGGTGACCAATTCGGTCAGTACATAGAAAGTCACCGTTCAAGAAAAAATCAAAAGAAACATGACTAACTTGTACCTAATGCATACCAGCTTGTAAATCCAAATGGTAAAATAAAAAAAAAACCAAAACCAATTTTGTCTACATATGGATACAACCCATATAGCATAGGGTACAACCCATATTGCATAAAAATCTTACAAATTAATACTATATAAATTTCGCATTATTTGTAATAAGCTGGCCTACTTGGCCTACTTTACCTTACTCTGTTTCCAAGATTAGTGCGGAAAGCTGTGGCGGTTCATATACAAAGAACTGTTCTCATTTTTTGCATTATTTAATAGTGGCATGCATTATCTCGTGGCACTGTAGAAGTGTCTTAAAATTAATAGATATATATATATATAATTCTAGTATAACAAAGTTTTTGTTTGAACGGGGGCAAAAGTAAAGTTGCACTAATTTTAACGTTATTTTACTAATTTCGTGAAAATAACGTTAAAAACGACGGACGGTTAATCATGCATCATGTGGTGGCGTGGATAGCCAAAAGACAAAGGGTACATACACCGATCGGGTTTGTCCCGATTGCTAAGTATTTTGTGCCTTACGTTCAAGGCTTGATACCAAACCAAATCGAGCCGAGGGTCTCACTGGAAGCAACCTCTCTATTCTTAGGGGTAGAGGTAAAGCTGTCTACATCTTACCCTTCTCAGACTCTACCTTAGCTTTATTATAAGTATGATTAACTGAGTATAATGATGATGTATTACATATAACCAATTTTTAAGAGAAAATTAGGTACAAATTAAAAACTATAATTAAAGTCGTGAATTTCAAGTATGTTTATATATATTATTAAAAATCCACCAAGCCTTTGAATTAAATTAAAGATATAATAATTAATTATTTGAGTGATGCAATATTCTACCAATTAATTTTTTTAAAATAGAATTTGGCAGCTTGTATATGAGTGGACCACGGAGGATTTAAATAAGAGCTCAACAGTGGATAATTCTTCCTTTAGACTTTGGAGTTGGAACCTTATCCAGATCATCTCATCGCCCCAAATGTGATACACGTGTCCAACACATACGATACTTAGTTTACTCGCCGAACCGCCTGCTACAGATAAACTAAAATTGGATATACACAAACACTCGTATCACACAACGATACAATTGCGATAACCTAGTGTTTTAGTGGTACATCGTTTGTTATGAGTTTAAACTCTTCTAAGTATAAGGATATGTGTCGTTTGATTAGACATAGGTGAGACACTTATTGTCATTACAATAAAGATATTACTTAGTCGATAGTAATAAAGCAATGTGTAAGTTTTCATCAAATAAATGCTCTCGTTCGAAGGAAATCGGTTATCCAGTCCACGCGGATGTATAACACCCGCACTCGAAACCACCCATTTTAGCGTCCAAACACCGCTACGGTGGGGCCTTAAATGGCGCTAAGGGGGCTTTAAAATTCATGAAATGGGTGTTGAGCGCTATGTTAATAATGCCATTTTTTCCTTGGCAGGTGGGTACCAAATTTCAACCAATAACTACAAAGAGGGTGGTGTTAATTAGAGCTTCCACTACATAGGGTCTCAGACATTTAGTTACTATCAGCCCGAATATTAGTTTATGTACTAATTCTTATTAGGGATGATAATATTGTACTGAATAACGAACCGATACCGATCCCGAACCGATCCCGTACCGATACCGTACCGAACCGAGGGTGTTCGGTATCGGTATCGGTATTTCGGTATGGTATCGGTATTTTAAGTTAAAATACCGATACCGAACCGATACCGTACCGTACCGTATGTTTTCGGTATCGGTATTAGGTTTTGGGAGTTTTCGGCATTGGTATTTTCGGTATCGGTATCGGTCGGTACCGATACCGTCCCGAGCTCATCCCTAATTCTTATTGTTTCCTTTTTCCCTTTCTTTTAGACAAAACACTACATGAAAAACTATTCTATACTATACAATTCACAATGAGATCTACAGTTCTAAATATGGATTGGTTGGATTGGACGGCTTCTCCACTCCTCCTTTGTTGATTTTTTTTTTTAATTGCACCGCTTTGTTTTTATTATTACGGAGTAAATGAATTTATTGGGTAAATCTAATTTCTTCGACACGCGTTCAATTCCACCCATCCCACGTTTTTTTCCCTTTCTTTTTGTTTCCTTTTTCCATATATATTTTTTGTCTTTCTTTCTATTTTACTTTGGAGATTTGGAGTCGTGTTAGCTCGTGATGTCCTTTGGGGCCTTTCTTCGCATTTGACATTTGACTTGGCTGACATTCTTAACCTTGTGGAAACGCAACAAGTATCCAAAACGAAAAAGTACATCCTTCGGGGCATAGTTTTCACTACTCTATGGATGGTTTGGAATGTTAGAAACGATCGTATTTTCAATGCTAAGCTCCGGAAACCAATTGAAGTCCTCGAGAATATTAAGTCTACTTCGTTTTTTTTGGATTCGACATAGATCTAGATTAAAAAATATATGGATTGCAAATTGTGGTGTAATTATCCGTTGGACTTGATGTAGTTTGTTTGGTTTGTTTGCCCGAGGGTCCTTGTTTTGAGGTCCGCTTGTGACGTTTTTGTGAATAAAATTTACCTTACAAAAAAAATTTATGGTACACATTTTAACACTCCCCTTCTATCAACATTTTAAAATATGCGACCATAAATTATGTCATGGCAATCGTTATATAAAAACAAATAATTTCGTGAATTCCATACATGATATCGTTGTAATAAAATAGCATTTACACAGAGTCTTAAAGTCTTTTAGTATATTTTAATGGTTGATTAAGTTTCAATAAATTAATTGTCACTGAGAACGTAAATGCATATTAATTCCGATCAAATGTTCACTTTATCATTATATAGCTTTTATAAACATTTTTTAGATATGTATGATGAACTGGACCCGATCCAACTGAACAACATCAGTATCGGTTATCAGAACTGTGAGTGATATTCATTTTTATGGTTTTCAAACGGTGTAGAACATGTGTCGACACATTCTTTTGCATATCATTATTTTTCTCTCTCTTTTGATTGTTATACAAAGTACCGGTACTGACTAAGACCGCCGTGAAGCGCGGGCAAAACCACTAGTTGTTTCTAAAAGTAATTTCCTCATTTGCTCACATGACTGAGGGTTAGGATACGAAACTTGTTGCGAAGTGATGGTTCGTTTTAGTTAAGATAGCACGGAGTGGGGCGGGAAAGGCTTTCATGGGGGGGAACACCGCCCTGTAGGGGCGTGGAGGAGGGGGGAAGGGTGGGGCGGGGAGCAGACCAAGGGCGTGGGGGGGAGGAGCTGGGCACGTGGAGCAGCCTGATTGGCTGACTTTTTTTTAACTTTATCACTCACAATATAATATTATTCCTTTCACCCTCTTTTCCTCCCATTCCACTCCCCACAATTCCCCTCTCCCCCACGTAGGTCCCACAAGTGCCACATGACGCTTCACTCCTCTCTTTTCTCCCGGTAAGAAAACTGTACCACGTACATATTAAGAATCTGATCATCCTTTGCTTATCATGTTAACCTATTTTCTACTAATGAATGGATCCAGATTTAAGTTATATCTTAACAACCTAATAAAAATCTAAATTTCTGTTACAACAATAATTTTATATTTTTATTTTATTAGTGTTTTTAATCTCCAAATAAACTTATAATAAAATAATAATATACTATTTGTTTAGTGTGTTCTAGATTCCCCTTTAAATGCGTTAATA
The DNA here is from genome assembly GCA_030844895.1 of Ambrosia x helenae. NCBI lineage: Eukaryota > Viridiplantae > Streptophyta > Magnoliopsida > Asterales > Asteraceae > Ambrosia > Ambrosia x helenae. Next base: position 31,838 of record JAUTDX010003603.1, read on the forward strand.
TGTACCTTTCCCTTGACAATCACACTTTCGTCTTCACAAAAACAAATAATTGAAAAAGCAAGCCAAACCGCTCATAACTCCTCACTCCATAAATAAATATCCATAAACAGACTCTCAATCTGTCAATCTCATTTTTTCTTCTCTTTATCCTCTCAATCCAATTCATGATTGCCACTTCACTCTGATCCCTTTCTTTTCTTTCTTGATTAATATTTACAGTAACTACCTCTAATTGGTGCCTTAAATCCTCAAGATCAGGTCCTTTTTTTAGTTTATTTTTCTGGGTTTATTAGTTTGTTGGTTCTTGTTGATGATTGGTTGTTTGATCTTTATTTAAATTTTGATTCTCAGAATATTATTATTAGGTATTACTGTATGTATTTAAACTGTTGGACCGAATTTTAACTTTTTTTTTTCTTCCAAAGGAACATTTGATGATGTATTTACTAATCTAAACTATATATTTTGTTTGTTTGACGTACGACTAACGATTTATGATCTGTTTATCTGTTTATGACATGATTAAACATGTTTAATTAAAAGTATAATATGTAGTTTTGTATTTTTGTTTTACATACGTTAAGTTAGGAGAATAAGTTCTTTTTGATACCTAAAACATACGACCTGTGTTATAGACATGAGATATAAAGTAGTTAAACAAGTCGTTATGTTTGATACGTGTTGATCACGCAGTTTCTTTACATGTTTTGTCAGCTCTAGTTTAAGGTTGTATACTTTACTAAAATTGAAAACCGATATAAAAAAAGATAGATAAAGTATTGTTATATTTTATTTAAATGTGTTGTGTATCTATATGTTTTATTGTTTTTAATTATTTATGGCGTCATCTTGTTTTTTGAATCCAGTCTGGTACGGTTATGAAAACATTGGGTAAAACGACCGAATTTCCATCACAACTAGTATTTCTTAAATATGTTGCAATTAGATTCTAACAATCTAAACAGGGTTAGATCTCATACGGCAATAGTTGGTTGTCTGCTGGGTTGTTTGGTTGATTAAGTGCTGAATTATTAAGATGTTTGAATGGTTAAGAGGCTCTGAATGATTAAGTTTTGAATGATTCAGCTATGCACCAAGTAAGAGGCTCTGAATGATTAAGTTTTGAATGATTCAGCTATGCACCAAGTCTGATTGATTCGGCTCTTAACCATTCCATTCAGAGCCATTTTTTTATGTTGAAACAAACAGTCTGAATGCTTAACCATTCAGAGCTGAATGGTTCAGAGCCTCATTAAGAGGCTACCAAACAGGCCCTAGGCATTCTGTATGGCCCAGTGTGCGCCTTTGTTAATGTAATAATAATAATTGTTGATTTATGACTTATCAATAATGTACTACAATAGCATGTGATCGAATAAATATCCGTATTGCAACTATTGGTACCACTTTGATTCTTGGATGTGATTTATATAGTGCCATGAGAAATAAATATATGATCATATTTACAATGTTAAATATAGTTTATATGTCAAGAAATATTGATTTCTTGGTATGTTTTTATATTTGGTAACAGGAATGATGAGTTCTCTGCAAGGTCCAGTTGTTTGCCCATCCGTACATAGGAAGCAAGGAGGTATTCATGGAGTCCCTGCAGTTAACGTGTCGTTTACAAAGGCTAAAACTCTTAGAAGTGGGATGTGGGGATTTAGAGGTGTTTATAGTCATCGGGTTCGTATCCATGGTCAACCAAAGTCAAAGACTGTTACTTGCACTTTTAGTTCGTCGTCGAATGGAAATGGTAGCATGGCAGAAAGTTTTAATGAGAATGACTCGGATTATATTGATTCCAGTGTAGTTGAAGCTGGTAAGATAGTTTAATTTAATAATAAAGAATCTATTTTGTTTTCGTGTTTTCTCACCATAAATTAATGATCTTGATTTAATTTGTTACTGTTGTTTTATGCATAGTTGAAGTGAAGAGTGGACCAGACGGGTTTATGATTAAGATGAGGGACGGTAGATATTTAAATTGTGCACATAATAGTCCTCAAGATGGTTATCTTCCTGATTATGCCCCACATCCTGCAATTGTATTGAAGATGGAAGACGGGACAGGCTTGCTCCTTCCAATAATTGTTTGTATGTATATATTTTAATGTCTAAAGGTTTATTTTTTTCGGAATCATATACAAACACATAAGGTTTTGCTCATGACATTTTTCATTTTTTTTTTTTTTTTTTTGCAGTGGAGATGCCTAGTGTATTGCTTATGGCAGCAATGCGAAATGTTCAAATAGTAAGCTGATTCCTTACCGTTGACTAAGTAATTTGACATTTTTAATTGTATATTAATTATTGAATTTTTTGTGTTGTGTTTCAGGCTAGGCCAACTATGTATCAAGTGGTGCAGGACATGGTTAACAAGATGGGCTATAAAGTAAGACTTTTTTATTTCTTTCAAATGTTTAATGTATGAATGATAAAACCAAGATTAAATATTAATATGCTACATCTGAAGTCTGACTGCAGAACCATTTGTGACGCGGTCCATTTTTCCCTTTCAGAATGTTAAAATATTGGAAGTTATATGAAATATAAATTTGACTAAATATAATAGACTACATGTTAAATTAGTTCATGGTTTAAATGACCTGAAATATTATAGTACTCATTTGGTTTAATTTTTTTTGCAGGTCAAACTTGTTCGAGTAACCAAAAGAATACACGAAGCTTATTTTGCGGAGTTATATCTCACAAAGGCATGAATTTTAAAATATTAGCAATTTAATGGTTGAAATATTCATTTTACAGATGTTTCTTGATTTTTTCCTTGATTGACATGTGGGTGTTTACAATTTCAGGTGGATGATGAAACCGAGTGCGTTAGCTTTGACCTTCGTCCATCAGACGCCATCAATATTGCTGTTAGGTGCAACGTATGTACAACATTATCATCCTGATACTACTTTACTTTCATTTGTTTGTCATAAATGCGGGGAAAGATTTATTTTTGTTATGGTATGCGTTCAGGTGCCAATACAAGTGAACAAGTTCTTGGCATATAGTGATGGAGTGAGGATTGTTGAATCTGCAAAGCCTTCATTTCAGGCTTCTTCTTCAGATGCTTTGTTATTTAAAGAACTCGACAGGTATCGTAAAAGAAAATTCGGAAATTGTATTTGGGGATATGAGTTATCTTAAATAAGTTAACTGAGATTGTAATGTTTACAGACCTAGTGGGCAGCCATGTGTTGAAACAAAAGAGTTTAATCTTGTTCGTAACATGCTTGTTGCGGCTGTTGAGGAACGTTACAGAGACGCTGGTATGTTTTATACCTTATTCTTACATAAATATGTTTAGGAGGTTTTATGCATTGTGAATACACTTTTCGTAAGGTAACTTTCAAGGTGACACATTTAACTCATTTAACCCTATCCGAAACGGTTAGCGGCGCAACTTGTTGCCTGTTTGCCTTCTGTTTCAATGCAACTTCCCTTCAGGATTGAGACCACAAAACAGAGCATATGATGTTAAATTTATGAAAACTTGATTAATGATTACATATCATATACAATCCGTTTACATCCCATCAACCTGTATGACGTTTAGATAAGTATGAGCTTAAACTGGTTGTATTATGCATGAGTTTAAGTGTGTCCAAGTTGATGAATAAATATATGGGTCGTGTTTAGGTTCAACAAGGGCAAAACCCGACTCAATTGCTACCCTACTTTCAATCCATTTTCTGTGTTTGACCTTATTGTGTTTTTTACCTGATAATCTAAAAATTATCGTTTTACATGTTATTGGAAGGTGTTTATTTAATACTACCACTATGCTGCTCTTCAACTCATCATGTAGCGTCTTATGTTACAGCGCAATGGAGGGATAAGCTCACTCAACTTCGATCCAAGAAGAACTGGGCTTAACTGGTAATATAAGCACTTTTGACCATTTCAAATATGAAATCTATTGCATAAGACATCACCAATTTTCATTCTATGTTCTTTTATGGGACTAAAAGTAAAATGCCCATAAAAAGATACCAATGATCTTTGGTAGAGGTGGTAAAAAAGTTAAAGTGGTGGGGTAACGGGTAAAAAAAAGTTATCTTAGACACGCAAAAAAGAGGGCTGGGTTGACCTGGCCTGGGCTGAAACCTATTATATCCAACAATTTAAAGTTTTTATAAATAATTAGTATTTTTTAAACAAATGATTAGTGTCAAAACATGATTACAAAAATTATGTGTTTTCAATAATAATTTATTGTTTCGTTGGATACGAATGGTTTAGGATGATGATGCACTAAAAAGAGTGTTCGGAAACATTATAGATAGTTCCTTTTAAGCCAATATGTTTTTAATTTCATTTTACGCAACAGAGATATAACTTTATGCAACAGAGAAAACATCACCCGAATCGACCCAGTTACAATTTAATGGGTTGTTTTATATTTGTTGACGAAGTTAATGGGTCAGTCAAGCTTATCTTTTGGTTTTGACCAAATTAACGGGTCGAAGCTCAACCTTTGATCGTTTAGGCATCTACGGACATACAATGCTAAAAATAAATTACCATTATTAACTATTATATGCCTAAATGTGTATTTTAACAGTTTGGCATTGTTTCTCTTTTTGTTACAGGAGGTTGGATCTGTACATAATTGTTATGGGTTTCTTTAGTTGAAAATATGTAATCGAAACTTTGTAAATATGTGTTGTATGGTTCCAAATATCACCTTATGAAAGAATTGACATTTACCCTTATGTTACATGCCATAATACCTCGTTGGTTTTTCTTTCTTTTTTCCCTTTTTTATGGTTTTTATAACTAGAAACAAAGTGTTAGATAGTTCCAAATATCACCCTTTGAAAAATTGACATAAACCCCCTAGGAGGGTGTTATGGACTGGAATCATTGCAAGGTATGGGACTTGTCCCACATTGGTTGTATGGGCAACCAATGTGGGGTTTATAACCCAAGTGGGCTCTCTCTCCAATCAGACTAGTCTTTTGGGATGAGTTCTCCTGTTTGGGTTGTAACAATGGTATCAGAGCCAAACTCGGAGTGGTGGCCCACGGAGTGGTGGCCTGGAGAGAGCCAGCCGTGACCAACGTGGCCGTGACCAACAAGGGACTTGTTATGGACTGGAATCATTGCAAGGTATGGGACTTGTCCCACATCGGTTGTATGGGCAACCAATGTGGGGTTTATAACCCAAGTGGGCTCTCTCTCCCATCAGACTAGTCTTTTGAGATGAGTTCTCCTGTTTGGGTTGTAACAGAGGGCAGCCGGGCATCGAGTGCTAGTAGCCCCTTTGGGGCCAGACACCAGGTTCGAACCCGGGTCTGCCTCCGCCTACGTAGTCCTAGAGTGCTTAATTGCGCACAAATGCCGGCAGTTGCGCTACATGCCATTTAGGTCATACAACAAAATATGTTAGTAACGTTCTCACATGATTCTGGCCAGTGATATATGATATTCTTTGTTGGTTTTTTTTTTTGGAATGTAGTGTTTCAGCGGTAAACCCCGTATTGCAAAGCGACCACTGCCCAGGATCGAATCCCATATGAACCACACGGGTTTCTCCTTTCAAACCCAACGGTTATTTTTTTGGTGGAACATAGGAATCGAACCTGAGACCAAACCCGGGCAGGAACCCTCCAAGGAAGTAAACCTTCCCACCTCAAATCAGCTGGACTGGAGATCATTGGCCCTATTCTTTGTTGCTTTCAAAACAAAAAGATACATTCGTTTACTAAATTAAACTAGTGTGCTTAAAGGCACGCGTTGCGCGCCTTACAATTTTGTTGTATCTAAAACACTAAGAAGCTATTAACACCTAACTAACAAAACGCCTGCAAATGGGTTGAGGAAAACTTGAGCGCGAGCATCTGGGAAGAAGATTCAACGTCTAAAGTTTCTCGAATCTCTTGTACGTTGAATCTTCAATGAGAAAAGCATCTGAAAAGGCTCTTCAATGAGAACTCCCACCTGCAAATTTTCATCTAATAAGGTTAATGTTGACTTTAAGGTCAAATAAATTGGGTAATAATTTCAATTTCAATGAAATATGTAATTATTACATTATATCAAGTTATCAACTAAATAACAGAAACTGCAAACATGGAACACAATGGGATTAAGCATGTAACAGAATGAATGGCAGACAATCTTAAACTTGATAAGTCAGCTATTTTCGATTAATTAAAACAAAAACATCTCATTGAATCCATAGTTTTCAATGTCAAAAGAACAACCAGCTAAGATGACTATCACAATTGAAAAAAAAGTCAAACATATAAAATGAACTACAAACTACAACAATTATCTTTTTTCCTAAAGCAAATCTAAAAATTATAGCACAAAGGGGCAAGCAAGAAGCTGGAAATCTCAAAAACATTACATTAACCACTTACAAAATTAACATTTCTAACATTAAAACGACACCATCTTAACCAAATTAGAGCATTAATAGTTCAGTATTGTCTGAAACTATTAACGATGGTTTAAAATGATTATAGCTGATCGCGCCAAAATGAAATACTGCATAGTTATCGAAGGTGTGAGGCGTATTCAAGGCGCTTAGGCTCAGTGCGACCCGTAGCCTAGTTGAAGCGCAAGAAAAGATGCAGGTCTAATAAAAAAAAGCGAAAAAAGGTGCAGGCCTAAGGAAACATAGCGCAATTAAAAAAATACCGGCTGTTGTACCGCAACGTCTCCTCGGCTCGTCACTCACCTTCTTCCTGCAAACAGTGATTAATATGACAGCGAATAACAACATTCTAGCAAGAAAAACAATACTAAAAAATTGTATGATTTACACCTTCCGATTTTCCAGTTTGTTCCAGTGAATTATGCATAATTGAATCTGCCTCGTGTGAACGCGATGCAAAAAAACGTGCCTAAGAATTCCAGATTCTTTATGCTCTCCGCATATCTGCGCATAAAATTTTTGCAAATTATTGACGGGTATCCACCGTAGGTACATAAATAGCATAAATGCATCTTCAGATGGGATAAGTGATAAAAATTTGACATAAATTAATAATAAAAATTGCATCACAAAAGGTTTTGATGTGAGCATACATGGCAATATATAGCATAATCAAGGTTCACCAATGTACAATTAACACAAAACGATGTGGCAACTGTTAGATGTTTTTCTACAGGCTCCCAGTCACTGCCATCTTCGTCATCAAAATCACCATCTTAGCCATACATATCCTCAACAGTCATGTCTTCATGCTTCCCTGAATTCTACTAATTGTTATCTATTTTTTTCTTTTGTTTAAACATTTATGTTACATACCTACAGTCCCTTAATAGTTAATGGCAGCAGGACGTACAGTTTCCCATCTCTTATTGCACAATAATACAAGCCAACTTATTGTACACACACTTGACAATGTTATGGATCTCAAATAATGAAGACTTTTTAATAAAAATTAACTGTCAAAATATTGAAGAAAAAAATGTGTGGTGGTTGGGTATACATGTTTGGATAAATGTAGCTAGAAGCAGAGATGAAAGAAGAATCTTTGTTTGAAGCACACGTTTGAGCCCTCCTTCAAGCAAGCTCTCCAACCGTTGAACTTCCTCTGCGACCAAATCATACTTTTAATTAACGACAATGTTTAATCCACATCTTATCTTACAAATTAATATAATATAGATAGAAAACCTTAGTTCGCGGTTCTTGTCAACCAACTCTTTTCTCATCCTTATCTCATCACTCTCCTAGAGCTATAGATCAACCGGCAGAATATCATGTAATTTATTGTGACAAATTAAGTTATTAAATTTTCAAGATATATATAAAATACTAATAGGTTGGTTAAAGATCAAGGAATGAAACCTGCAGATTCAATGAATTCTTTACTTTATCCACGTTATTATATGAATGAAGCTTATCCTTTTCGAGTAATTCTTGCATGCTTCACAACACAAACAAAAAAGATGTTACCACCTACCATTGTAAATTAGTTATAAGGATATAGCAAAATTTACTGGTTGAAATTATAATGAACGGACAGTATAGTGCGTACGTAATCCTAATTAGAATAGGAAATCGTACTGCACGCAAAAGAAACGTACCGGCACATCTCAGGCTTCAAATCTGCATGTCGGTTGTCCTTGTTCCTTGTACGCTGGGTGTTTGGTGACGTGTCGAGTCTTCAATTTCACGACCTTTCTTCCCAGTGAATTTCTAAGCCTGGTCGCACAAAGCAGCATGTCTTCTTGCGTCATGTTCAACTCATTCATTCTTGTTCTCTGCATAGTTTAAGTTAACCACGCAAGACATTTTCAATAATCGAGTTATTTAAAAAGAGGACGCTATCAGAATAAGCAATGACGACTCTTACTGAATAATCCTTTCAAATATGGATGTTGAACGCGGTTAAGCTCGGTAACCACCTCTAACTGAGGATTGCTTTCCTTAAATGATGGCAATTCAGATTCCATAAATGACCTATACATTCCGTTGGAAGTGTAAGCCCATTTAAACATAATTAACAAACTGATGGTACTTTACATCACTAAAGCAATATTCCATTAAGAGATTTGTTAACATGATAGTGCATCTAACCAATCTAAAACACGTAAACAAAATAACAATCTATACTTTCAAATCAAATTATATAATAACAAAGTAGTAAGGTATGCCCTTAAAAATGATAACAACAATCAATGATCATTCTACAAAGGCTAGGCTAAAAAAAAATCATATCATGACCCACCGTTGTACAATTACTATCTAATCCCCACTTATAAAAACAAACAATGAATTAAGAAAATGTGTACTGAATTTAATAAAAGAAATAAAGTATGACATGATCATGCATCACCAAATGAACACAGAAAGACCTAAAAAATGGAAGCGTACAATCGAACAATTGACGGGCACGAAAAGACATAAA